>JAHWFP010193312.1:0-11179 GCA_023313725.1 Lithobius niger
GCCCTACCGTAAGCTTGCTCCGTTGGTCTTCGGGCTATGGACGGGTATGCATGGGTAGCATGTTGAGCCGTGTTTGAGCTTGAGTAAGTGGACTATCCTAACTCGATTGCCTCGTGCCCCTGTGTCTTGGATTTGGATTGGTCTCTGAGCTAGTCGGAGCAGTTGGACTAGTGGCGATGCTTCGGTGGCGAGTGGTACGCCATTCCGAACTGAAGTTGAGCCGCTGGACCGGCAGCAAAGACTTGGCGATGAGCAGCCAGACAGCTGCTATGCCAGCCGATATGGCAGCTGATATGCCAGAGTCGTGTGCGTCTGGGCATTTCTGAGTTTAGGATGTGTTGGCTGTGGGCGAAAGAGTCTGGTGATGTGCTTATGAAAAAGTTTGAACTTTGACTTAGCCCTACCATAATCTTACTCCGTCGGTCTTCGGGCTGCGGGCGGGCAGGTAAGGGTAGCATGCTGAGCCGTGTTCTGAGCTTGAGTAGGAAGACGATCCTGACTCGTTGCCTCGTGCCTCTGTGTCTTGGATTATAGGAGTGCCTTAGCCGCTCTGTGTTTAGGGAACATTGATGTCGAGTGCGAGAATCGGGTGTGAAAGACTGCGAGCCCGGGGCCTGCCAATCATGTTACTCCGTCAGGTCTTTGATCGTCCCGTGATTCTTCGGAATCTCTCGGGCTCACTGGCTATGTGGCGGGTAGGTTTCTGGTAGTATACCGGGCTTGTAGTATGTGAGTGAAAGCCAGCCCGGGGCCTGCCAATCATGTTACTCCGTCAGGTCTTTGATCGTCCCGTGATTCTTCGGAATCTCTCGGGGCACTGGCTATACGGTGGGTAGGTTACAGGTAGTATACTGGGCTTGGACTGTTTGAGTGAAAGAGCGAACCCGGGGCCTGCCAATTATGTTACTCCGTCAGGTCTTTGATCGTCCCGTGATTCTTCGGAGTCTCTCGGGCGCACTGGCTATACGGCGGGTAGGTTACAGGTAGTATACCGGGTTTGTTGCGAGAAAGAAATTCCCGATTCCCTTCGGTGTCTCTGTGACTTGGATGTGGAGTTGTTATTTGCTGGTGTTGGTCTTGTACCATGCATCGGTGACGCTATCGGCCAAGTGGTTGGCTTGTTGATGAGGACGGCGTGTGGGTCATTTGCTCAAAGTTGGTTGCAGCCATTGGACTAGTAGCGATACTTCGGTGATGAATTGGTGGGCCCTCGCCTTCGGGCTTGGATCTGCCATCCTGATCTGGAGTGGAGCCATTGGACTGGTGGCAAAAGACTTGGCTGATGAGCACTGTGGTCCCGACGTTCTAGGCTGGTCGAGCTGTTTGGACTGGTGGCGATGCTTTGGTGGTGAGCGACGGATCCCCCTTGCCTTCGTGCCGGCAGATCCCCGTTCTAAACCAGAGTCGACCCTTCGGACCGAGTTGCAAGACTGGTGCAAACGTAAGCTGTCCTATCGACGATCACCCAGTATTGTGAGGATGGATCCCTTGCCTTTAGGTTCGACGTTTCGTTCTAAGC
This sequence comes from Lithobius niger, assembly GCA_023313725.1. NCBI lineage: Eukaryota > Metazoa > Arthropoda > Chilopoda > Lithobiomorpha > Lithobiidae > Lithobius > Lithobius niger. The sequence continues at coordinate 1,520 of JAHWFP010193312.1, forward strand.
TTGTTGAGCTGTTTGGACTAGTGGCTTTGGTGGAAATCGGCACGCCTTTCGAAACCAGCTGTTGGACTGAGTAAGCAAGACGAGCGGTGAGCAATGTCGTCCTTTGGGTGCACTGTTCTGAACTGGACGAGTTGTTTGGACTAGTGGCTTTGGTTGTGGGTCCTGCTAGCGGACCCCACTCCTCGTAAGTCAACCTGGACCGAATTGCGAGACTGGTGATGAGCTGTGTAAGTCCTCGATGTTGGGGTCGATGTTCTAAACTAGGTTAGAGCTATTTGGACTAGTGGCTTTGCTTGGTGATGATTGGGACGCCTTTCTAGCTGGGTTGAGCCGTTGGACCGAGTAGCAAAGACTTGGTGGTGAGCACTCGTTCCCTTGAGGGTGGGCTGTCTCTGAGCTGGTCGGAGCAGTTGGACTAGTGGCGACGCTTTGGTGGTGAGCGACGGATCCCCCTTGCCTTCGTGCTGGCAGATCCCCGTTCTAAACTGGGTTGAGCCGCTGGACCAGCAGCAAAGACTTGGCGACGAGCAGCCTGGCCTCATCTTCGGGCTTGGAAGGTTCTAAGCTGTTTGAGCCATTTGGACTGGTGGCAACGCTTTGGCAGTGAGCTGTGGGTTCGTCCTGTAGTACATCTCCAGAGTGCTGCCGGACCTAGTGGCAATAGTGGCGGTGGCCCTTTAAGCTCGGAGAGGTCTCTTGGAACTGGTCGGAGCAGTTGGACTAGTGGCTTCGTTTTGGTGACGAGTGGTACTCCATTCTGAACTGTAGCTGAGCTATTGGACCTGCAGCAAAGACTGGTTGGAACTTGTTGAAAGGCAGTCGTTTCGAGCGTTGCCAGTGCTATACTAAAGTGGGTGTTTGACGAGACATTCATGAACTAGCTAGCTGACGAGGTGGCTAGGCGTCGAACATTGGGACGTTCGTGTTTTTCGACGAGTTCCTTAGTGTAGTGATCCACCTGAGGCCCGTCTTTCCTTCTGGTCTCGAAGGTTAGGCGATCGATGACTGTGGATCATGAGGGTGTGGTGGTGGGGCAGAGACCACTACTTACAAGCCTGAGGATGACCCTTACTGGATGATGACTTGGATGATGACTTGGCATGTGGCTAAGTCCAAAAAATGGGACTTTGTACTGAGGGGATGGACTTGGTCTCGACCATCCCTGAATCAAAAGAGACCCGCATACTAGCCAAGCTCCGCAATGGTGGAGTTTGGCTTTTTTTTTAACCCTTATGGTGACGGTTAACATCGCAATACCCAGAGAATTTGGGTAAGTCCAAGTCTTGCCAGACCCTGCAATGAGGCAGGGTTTGGCTTTTTTTCTGACCTTTTTTCATTACCCAATATGGTGACGGTTAACATCGCAATACCCAGAGAATTTGGCTAAGTCCAAGTCTTGCCAGACCCTGCAATGAGGCAGGGTTTGGCTTTTTTTCTGACCTTTTTTCATTACCCAATATGGTGACGGTTAACATCGCAATACCCAGAGAATTTGGCTAAGTTCCACCCAAAGAAAACCCCACACCCCGCCGTCACCTGAGACCTGGCATTCGTCGCGGTTTCAGGCTCGGATTGAGTACCTGAAGCCACGACGAATACCGGGTCCAGTGTCAGTGAGGTTTGGGGCTTTTAGTCTTTTCCTGAAAAGTCAAAGTCACAGTTAGGCAAAGGGAAAACATAATTCTGAACAAAGGTTACAAGGTTTATTCGGCGTTGGCTGTACAAAGCTATACAAGTTCAATGAAAATTAAGCCTAAAAATCGAGATCCAGGCGATCTTGATGCAGCTGCCAACAAGTTCGTCCACCGTGCCTTCTTCTCGAGCTTTCGTCCGTGCACACGTTCGTGCGACAAGTTGCGCACCACCAGATGGTCTCGTGCCGTTCCTGTCTGTACTTCCTGCACACCTGGCATCTGCGGCTCCTCGTACTCTTTTCGTGGCGATGACTGGTACCCAAAATGGCTGGAAGTCTTATGAGGCGTGTCTTGCGTACTCGGTTGATGAGTTGGTTGGCCAGCGATCTTCGGTAAGTCAACTGGGAGCGTTTGCCAGCCCTATCGAGGCCGCAGACCATGACCATGTTGAGCCTGGCATTGACGAGAATCTGGTTGAGCTTTTGGAAGAAAAGGTAGCGGTGCCATCTAATCGACCTCCTGCCGACATAGAACGAGGAGATGAGGTGATTGGCCATGTCCACGCCATTCATGGTCTCCGTGTAAGTCATGGCTGCCGGTGGACAAGTGACTAGGTGTTTCTGGCCCCCGATGAGTCTTCCGACGGTACATTTTCCGGCCAAGGGATCCACGTGGGTGCTGAGTAGAGGGACGGCCTTGGTGTCACACCAGATGCTCAGCAGTAGCCGGCCGCTCTGACGCAGGATACTGTCACCACGTTCGTGCTCTTTCTTGAATTTGCGCAACTCCTCCGTGAACTCGTATGGCATTCCGGCAGCATTGGCGCGTAGGCTCCCGCATCCGAAGGTTCCTAGCTTGGTGTAGAGGACCTGAAACAGCAGTGCCGAAGTGAAGCGGTTGTCACAGACGATGGTGTAACCCTGGTTGAGGTAGTGGCGCGCGGTGTAGATCGTTGTGTGAGCCATCTTGTTGTTCTCGAGTTCCTTAGCGGGGTCTTGGGCGGGGTCAATGGCCATGTGGCGCTTTTTTCCAATGTGTGCCTCGTCGTTGAGTATGTAACCGTCGAACGGGTCGCAGAGAGTGAAGTGTTCAAAGCCGACCTTGATGGGCTTCTTGGGCTGGTATACCTTGATCTTGGATCTTCCAGTGTATGCAGTCATTGACTCGTCTATGCAGAGAACTGATCCGGGGTTCCTGCACTTGCGGAATGCCTGGTTGATAGCCTCCATCATCGGTCGAACCTTCATTATTGCGTCCATGTCCTCCTTGGCCTTCTGCTCTTCCATGGCTTGCCTGGTCGTGGGCGATGCAGTCTGGGGATCGGTACCAGTGAAAGACGGTTCTTCGGACAGCCGAAAGTTGTTCCAAATTTGATTGAACCTTGTTCTGGTCATGGTCGATCTGATGGAGTGGTTTCCCAGGTCTGGGGACGTGGACCAATACTGCGCCATCTCCGGCAAGTCGTTGTAACCCATGATTATCAGTATTCCGATGAAAGCCAGCAACTCGTCTTTCGTCAATGGTACCCAAGCGGGAGTGGGATGTGGTTTCTTCCGTTTCGGCGATGTTTGGCAGGCTTGCGTGGTTGTCGTTACTGCTGGGTCTTGGCTGGAGTTGGAGTTGGAAGTGGCCTCTGCTTGTTCCCCTGGCTGAGGGAGTTGCGACGATACGACCGTTGAAGGTGTCTCCTTGGCAGCTGGCTCTTGGCTAGAGTTAGCCCCTGCTTCTTCCCTTTGGATTTGCGCTGGCTGGATCGGCGACGTTGACGACGAGGACTCTGACTGGCTCCTGAGTGTCTTGTCCACCTCTGCACACATCTGCTCTAGCACCAACCGTCCTGTGCTCAGATCTTCTGGGGGTTTTGTTCTCGAGTCTTCTGGGGATTGTACTGGTGGAGCGCTTGGCTGAGACTGTTGTTGGCTGAAACGGTGATTGACATATTGGGTTATCCTGGCGTGGCGCATCTCCTGGAGGTAGCAACTTCGAGGAGGCAATAATCGTGTCCTTTTTTGCTCGGGTGGCTCGGGGAACATATTACTTCTGTAGATCTTGTCGTACAGTACGACTCGCCAGCGTCGTTTCATGGCTTCTAGTTTACTCGGTTCCAGTGACGGTGGCGGTGATTGTGGGGGTGGTGGCTCGACTACGTTGGCTGTCGTTGTGGTGGCTCTTTCTTCCTCCTCATCTGACGAAACGAATCTACCTGAAAGACCCCGAGGGAAGGGAACGATTCCTCTTTTGGTTCGTCTCATAAATGGCCGCGCCTGCGATGTTGCGACTTTGGCTTTTGGCTTGGTATTTTGGCTGGACGACGAGACCGCCTCTGCTGGTGTGGGACGTAGTAGGACCGACCAACCGGGCTCATATGTGGGCAACGTCGCTTCTGATGATTGCCTTGGCATGGGAGTAGAGGTTTCTGTTAAGGTTCGAGGTCGTGGTGGGCTTTCTGGCCTTAGCGGTCGTGATGGACTGTCTGGCCTTGCTGCTTCCTCCTCACTGCTAGACGTCGTAAGGCAGGCGTCGGCATCGTCCTCTGACTCGGTTTCTTTTAGTTCGTCATCTAACTCATCCTCATCTGATTCTTGGCTGCTGCCTTCATAGTAGTCCTCATTTTCCTCGCAGTAATATGGGTAGTCTGATTCGTCCTCCTCCTCCTCGGCGACATCTGTTTCTGGCATTGGCGGCTGTGCTTGGCTTGACCCGGCGTCTTCCATGTGGACGTCTGGTTGTGGTATTCCCAGCTGTGGTTCAGTCGGAATTCCAGTGAGTGGCAAAAACTGGCAGTAAGTGATGTGGGGTGGTGATGGACGTGGCTCCCCTTGAGTCGAAGTCCCTGCATTGCCTTTTGGTCCTGGTGTGTTGGCTGACGTGACGTTCCGTGTGCTGCGTCTGGCATTGCTGGCCCTGTCGTCCATGAATTGGTTGGTCCTCCTTATGATGAAATCTGCAGTCTCCCCGAATAATTCCATGAAAAAATCCAACTCCTTGCTCTTCTTGTTGCATCTGCCAATGTAGCCCATTGGAGGTCCGGAGAAACCTTTCTTGTCCTGGTACTCGCTCAGCTCTTCCGTCCAAACCCGATGAAGTTGCCTCCGATTCTTGCCGGCCCTAGACTTCTCTACTACGGCGTAGCTGGGAAAGTCGTCCATCGGCGCCTCTGCAGCCATCATCCTGTTTGCCCGCTTCTGGTCGAAGAAATGATTCACGTGCGGCGGGTAGGCCATTATATACGGCCACGCGTGACCACTGCACATCGCTTCTGCTCAAATGTATGCAAGATCGAGAAGTAGTTGCCACATGACGCAACGTTGTGCAATATTGTGCAACACCCGCGGAACCCGCATCTGGGTGCGGGATAGCAGGATGTGATTGCACCACGCGGAAACAGCAACCGGTCGTGAAGGGCAATGGGCCTCAGATTGCCAGACACTGCAAGGGATCATCAATTGTGTGGCTTTCGATAAAGCCGCGTGCCGTTGTTGCGAACATGGTGTTTGGCATCGGAAATTAGGGAGCACGGCGGACAAGCCCACGCCTTGCTGCCCGACATGCGGGTTCGAGACCAAAAAAACAAAAAAGGCCGGAAACAACATGAGAAAGGAGTGGCAGGGTGGTTGTGGGATGTAGAATGGAATTTCCGAGGGAAAAGCTGATCAATGGACATGTTACATGGATCCCAGTTTGCTAGATGTTCCCGAGACAGTGTTGCCAAATGGTTAGAAATCGATGTCCCATCGAACACAAATCAAATGTAATCTAACTTAACACTGATCTCGCTTACCTAATTTATCTTCTCATTCTTTAATAAGGAATGAATTAGGCCTTTTTAGCCCGTTTAAGTATGTGACTATGGATTAGTGCGATGCCCAACTATTTTTGATTATCGCTTATTGCACAAGAGAGCAATTATCACTTATTATTAATTGCCCACTTCGTAGGTCACAGCGCCTATCAGAATAAGTGGGATGTGATTGGCTGATGCGCCAAAAATACCCCTTTCCTATTGGTTAAAAAACGTGGTTGATACTCAATTTAACGAATATTGGACCAAATATGCGGACCAGAAGACAAGAGTTGTACTGAAGAATGGGCCATGCAATAGTTGTAAAAACAAGAGTAGGAGCATCACAGAAAGTTTGCGTGATATGATGTGATTTTTGATGGCCCTTTGCTGCAATATGAGAACAGTGGGCTGAAGCTTAAGTCATCACTAATGGGGTCTCAATGATGCTTGATGACCGATAATTGTGAACTTCCAATGTCATAGGTTCTCATCATGTCACTACGAATTGACAATACGATACATTTGCCAGGTGTCATAGGTGATTGCCACTTATCAGACCAGAAATGTCTTGCAGGTCGTGCTCTCTTCGTAGTTGCTGGCTAAGCATATGAATGGGTTCAGACAGTACCCCATCAATTGTCATTCGTTGTGTTCTGTCATTTAGAAAACTCCTAATTCAGTTTAAATTGTTAAGCCTCCAGTACCCATACGTTAGTCTACTGTAATAACAAATTTTCATGCACATTTCGCAAGGTACTTCCATAGCCATACCATACAAAAGGTTCATGAGGTGGCCGGAAAATTACCGGAGTTAATAATTCATTTGGTTAACATTTTGCCATTAAATTTACTATAAGATACTGATTAGTGAAACCAAGAGTTGGATAGGTGTGGGTAGAGTTTTGAACTAGTGGGACCTCCTATATAAACATGCTAGGGGGTTTCAGAGTGTATCAATAAAGGTAAACAAAAGTGGCCCCAATGCACTGCCCTGTGAAACGTCTGGTTACTAGGTTAACCACTCGCATCTAGAGAGCGATAGTGTTGCTGCCACTCTCGATTTTATGATCACTCCATGCCTTACGAAAATTTTTCTTTGTGCCCTATCCCTAGTTAAGCTTTCCTAGGTAATTAACGTGGCTTCGTAAATATTAGATATAAAAAATTATAGGACGAACCATATGTGTGCCATCCAGAAGTGTGTCAGTCTCCTAGTGTAAAACATTACAGATATGAACTCTAGCCTCATCCAACCCTTAGTGAAATGTAAAAATCGTACATCTTTCCAGTATACTTTAAATGTATTAGGTTATGGTTCAAATAACCGTTTCCCTTTGTCCGTAGGTTATCCTTGGTCATGTACAAAACCCTCCTGACACCAAACCCGATTATTTGTACTTCATTCTTGATGGAACGTGTCGAATAATAGAGTCCCTCAGAGTGACAACAGAGGTCAGCCAGAAATCGGGAATGCTTAGCATGAAGCCTGTAGCCATGGACGCAAAAAACGAAGATGTTCAGGCCAGCATTCCACGCTGGGTATCACTGGACAATCGGTTTTTACAGATCATGGTTCTAAGCAAGGGTCATTATTTTGGGACAGGTAAGAATTGCATCTTACTCATTCTTCTACCTCTACCTCCTATTCTACTACTTCTCTCTCCTCCTTTCTTCTACCTCTTCTGCTTTTACTTCCTTATAACCCACTTCTACTTCTTCCTCTAATTTTTCTACAACTCCTTTTTGCTTACCTTCTTCTACTTACTTATTCCTCTTATTGTCTACTTTCTCCTCTTCTCCCACTTGCTCTAAATCGTCTTCACCCTCATCAACTTATTCCCATTCCTCCTCTTTCTCCTCTTTTATTACTAATTCCTATTCCACCTCCTGTTACTACTTCCCCTTCTTCACTTCTTGCTCTTCATCTTCCTCCTCCTCCTCCTATCATCTGTCTTTATCTCCTGCATCCTATTCATTTTTCCTGTTTATCTACAACTTCTGTTCTACTCGGTTTTTGCTGCGAGTTGAACTTGCACCCAGTGACGAAAACAATTTTCCTTTTTTTGTTTAAACCGTGTATCAAATAAATTTGGAATATTCTAATCGATAATATTTTAATCATACACAACAAAACTGGTAAAGAGACACCAAGTAGAGAGAATGGTTCGGGCCTTGAAGGAGTGAAATCAACAAACCGAAACATTTTCCTGGTTACATACCACCTACTAAAAGGTCAAAGCTTCAATTAATTTATGGTATGCGAGACAAGCATATATAAATCCACTGTTGATAGGCAATGAAGAACCATAACTACATTCAGGAAATGGATTTTTTTCCTTGGTCGCCAAAATTGAACAATACGATACACTAATGAGTAATGAGAACTTACAATCCTACAAACAACCTCCTCCAGTCAATACTTGACACTTGACGGTGAGCGGTCGACAACCTTCACTTAGCCTTCTTGGAAATGTCCAATGGGACCAATAATCTTTATAGAGTTTGTTTACTGGTAACGCATTAGAGATTTCTTAACAACTTTTACATGTTGGGGATATATTTGATAAAGTTCATTGCCCTTTCCAGGTTGACTGAACACTGAACAGGTTGTGTAGGCCTCGAGCTAGGTCCTTATTTTTTCAACTGGTTCCTTTACATAATTATGGTGTTCCCAATGTCCACGATATGGTGGGTGTCTTCAGAGTGTGTGGTGTCAGCGTATGCTTTATTGGATTGAGCAATTGACCACCATGATTCTGTTTTCGAACTCGTGTCGAATCAATCCCTCAGTTGTTTTTGACTGTTGTGCCGGGATGGAGGGGGTAGGGCGGTGTGTTTGCTGTGGTTAGAATGGGTTTAGAGGCAATGCATACACTGTGATTGGCAAAGATTCTTTGTACTACCTGGAAAATGTTAATGATGTAGGGTAAAATAGTCCAGTCTTGGGTGGGAAGTGGGAGGTTGTTTGACCGGTTGAAAAACCTGACAACCAGTTGGAAAAAATAAGGACCGAGCTTCGAGGCCTAAACAATAACAGTCAACTGGAAAAGAGCAATGTTTATTGTTGTGTGGAATCGACACCATTCACTCCGCCATCTTGGAAATGCCCGATGCGACCACTCATCTTTACAGTTTGTTCACTGGTAGTGCATTATTGTGGAAGAAATTTTTGATAAGGAACATTGCTCTTTTCCGGTTGACCGTTCTTGTGTAAGGCCTCGAGCTGGGTCCTTATCCTTATTTTTCAACTGGTTCTCTGGTTTTCAACTGGACGAAGAACCTTCCCAAAACTGGATCATTTTACCTACATCCGTGACATTTTCCAGGCCTGGCTCATGGTGGTCAATTGCTAAATCCAACGAAGCATATGCTGTCAACACACACACTGAAGACACCCGCCACATCGTGGACATTGTGAACACCATAATTATCAACAGATACCAGTTGAAAAAATAAGGACCCCCTCGAGGCCTACGTAAGAAGTCAACCTGGAAAGAGCAATGAACGTTTTCATATTATATCCCCCAAATGGAAAGTTGCAAAAAAATCTATAACTCGTTACCAGTGAACAAAATGAACTGGTGGTCCCATTGGACAGTTCCAAGATGCAGATTGAATATTGTTGACACCACAATGTCATAGTCACGTATTTTTAACTGTGTTTCATCGAATGTTATTTAAGTATTGACTGGAGGAGGTTGTTCGAAGGGTTGTCAGTTCTCATTACTCGTTAGTTTATTGTATCGTTCAATTGAGGTGACCAAGGACAAAAATCTGTTCCTGAAAATGAAATGGTATTAGCGTATAGAAGAACTTGTGGTTCTTCATAGCTTATCAGGAGGGGGTTTTTATACTCTGATCTCGCATACGTCAAATTAATTAAAGTTTTGGTCTGTTGATATCGCTTCTTCAAAAGCTTGCGTGCATGTGTTTGTTTGCGTGTGTTTGTTGGCGATTTGGTGTGTGTGTGTGTATGTGTTGTCACTGAGTAAATATTCAAGTAGCTAAATGGATATATGAGATGATAAGCAGTGGCATTTGTTTATTTAAATATTAAAAAACCAAGGTTTATTTCCAAGCAAGGTTGATACCGTGGTCGCATATGGTTGTCACAGATAGGGGTTGGACGAATAGAATATTTGTTCGTTGAGACCATATTCAAGTCAAGCATGGTGGTCGTTTTGCAGCTGAGAAGTCACAAATTCTGATTGTATATCGAGCATGGGGGTCGTTTTAGGGAAA
>JAHWFP010193312.1:17417-29123 GCA_023313725.1 Lithobius niger
TTTTTTTAATGAAACAATCGTCATACTTTAAACGGCTCAGCTTAGCTCGACTGGTACTTTTAGTATATTACACTAAAGCCTGGCGTACACACTCCGTGCTGAGCCCGTGTTTCTCTCCTGTTTTTGCCGGAGGGACTCGCCCACCCCCCACATTCTTGGACTAACACACTGAACGATCACGGACACACAAAACCGAAGTGCTGGTGTCAGATATTCAACTGCGCACTTCCTTTGCACAGATCATGCACCCTCTATTTTAGCGGGTTTTTGTTTTTGGCGGGGTTATTGGGTATCAGTGGTCCTATTGGTCAGTTTAACCCCCTCTTCACTTGCTCGAGGCAAACACGTGTCACGATATCGGACAGCTAGCGACCCAGGCCGTTCTTGTCCGTGTCTCGGTCTGGGTTTTTAATGGGCCTCGCAAAGGGGTCGTACACTGACCGGGTAGTGGAAATTTGAACTGTCCGTGTAGCCGCAGTCAAAAAGAGTGGAGAAACACGGACTCGGCACGGTGAGTGTACGCCAGGCTTAACCGTCGTACCCGGCTTCGTTTGAGGTTGTTTCCCAGTTTTCGGTCGGTGTGGCCTGAACGTTGATTGCGACAGGCAATTTTTCTTTCTCCTCCAATCCTCTCCCTCCCCCTTTCTTCCCGTCCTCTTCCTGCCCTCTTTCTTCCTGTCCCCATTTTTTTATGTTCCCATCCCGTTTCCACTCCCTCCCCTCTCCCCTTCCTCCCCTCTCCCTTCCTATCGTCCTACCCGCCCCTTTCCTTCTCTCCCTCCCCTTTGATGGATGTAGTTGAATTTGGATGGGTGGTTTAATGAATTCTGTTCTCCCCCTCCTCAAAACTGATTCGGTCTCCATCCCCAACAATAAAAAAAAACACTTACCTATTATACCACGCGCCGTGGCTGTTTGCTGTGACGTGCATATCACGTGACTGGGCTAGTCCAATCAGACGGCCAAACAGCCGTTGTTCTCGTTCGTCATTGGCTAACTCATGGTGACGTCATGGCAAACAGCCATTGTGCGTGGTTTAGGTTCAGTTCATGCTTAATCATGTGCTTAATGGTAAAAGACGCACTACTCCCTTCCAATTTCTTTAGTTATTATAGGAGTAGAATACTAAAAACAAGGCTAACAGACGCACTGCCCATCACTACTGGTTTTCCCCGTACACTGCCTCTTCCCCACTCCCCGTTTCGCTTTGGCTTGAGCAGTCCGTACCGTATGAAAAAACCCTGTCTTCTTCAGATGACAATTCAGAGCAACTGATAGTGGAGGCAAAAATGTGCCAATTTCAACTTTTTAACTTGGCGTTTCTTTTTACCAGTTTTGGTTTTTGATATGATTATTCTGTGCTTCGTTACAGTTCAGTTTTTAGTTCATTCTGGCTTTTACAATAAAGATAAGGACCATGGTTGATTGTCCAAGCCATTGTTGCTTGATATCTTTGGTTGCAACATGGAAAAAAAACAATTTCAAAACCTTCCCATGCTTTTTTCCTGACCCCTACAAGCCCCAACAAGAGGACCAACAAGAGAACCATGTTCAGGTCACCATGCATTCGTGTGTAAATTTTTAGCTGTGTAGGTCTTCCCAATTTTTCCCTAGCCGTAAGCAAATAGTCTACCGGATTTAACATGGGAGAAAGGTTGTTGGAGAAAGGTTATTGGAGAAAGGTTGTCGTGAAAGGTTGTTGATACCTAGCTAGACAGTGCCAAAGACAAGCTGCCAAGTTTCCAAAAAGGGTCGGCCTTTGAAGGTATAGTGATATCATTCAACCAGGATAAGACCGCCAAGTTTAGTAATATTAACCAATTTAATCGCAGCGACTAAAAGTTCGAAAGTTAAATGAAAACTAGAACATTGCTACTAAGCGCTAGTAACCCTCAAGTTTTCATTTAAATTCCAAAGTATTATTCATTTAATACCCAACGGACTGTGAACATACCAAAAGACACACCGTTTTATATTCATCACTACCTTTTTTCTGGAGGACTTAAATGTCTATAAATTTTCACATTGAATGCATCTTTCTCTGTATGAACGGTGAACACTCATCCTTTAACTTTTAGTTTTTCTTTATCCCTGGCCCTTTCCCTTGCATTTTCCAAAATTTGAAAAAATTCGGGCGCATTGAGATTTATCCTCAACATGGTAAAATATGCATTTAGTAGTTTACAGTTAACAGACACGTGAGGGAGGTGTACTTTTATTTTCAGGGCCTGGGCCCGAAGCCATGCGTTCTACTACAACTAGCACACCAACCATACTCAAGCGACGTACTGCATTCACAAAGAACTTCAAATAACTCTAGCTATATTCATATAACTCTAGCAAATGTACACATGACCCCCAGCTATGTACAAATAACTTTACTCTACCTGACTCTAGCCTTGTCCATGGAGTCCCGGAAATAAAACTGGAATCCTGTCAAACCTAGACAGAGGCAGATGCACAAGCAAACGGAGCCTACAGGTGAAGTCCTGTTTCTCTACAATAACTTGCTACAGCACGATAACGCACGATGTCATTACAACGCTGCTGCGATGTGCAAAGCAGGTCTTGAATGGGAGAATCACTGACAACCCAGGCACCCAATCGTCTCCTCTGGACACAGTACTTGACACAATCAAACAGAAAGTGGGACACAGTCTCATCAACATTGCACGTGTCACAGCGGGGGATCTTCCCCACCGCAGCCGATGTCGATGAGCTACGAGTAGAGTGTGACCTGTCCACAGCCGAGACACCTGGCAGGCCAACCAGTTAGGGAGTTGACTGAGACTCATGCGGTAGTCACAGGATGGGTGGAGCTGGAATAACACACGACCAGTTTCCGCACTACACCAATCCTTATTCTACAGGTCCAACACCCAGGAGCGGAGCGCAGCACGGTGCAAGAGCTGCACAAGGGACGCATGGTCACTACAGAACACAGCACCCATTGCAGTCACATCAGCACACTCATTCCAAAGATTGCCACTGTGTCCACATACCCAGGCCACCATGACATCAGCAGCATGTGAGGCAGTCCAAAGCTTCCAGAACACAGAGAAAACAACCGGATCACTCACAGACATTGCCGCAAGGGAACGCCGTAACGTGTTCAGACACGACAGAGAGTCAGCACAAATCATGAGGCTCGGTAGGCAAAGATACAATGCAACGTCGAGGGCGACAGAAATCGCTGCGAAACTCGCACAAAAAACATGACCCAACATCAAGCAGCGCCCTTCGGAGACAGAGACTGAGAGTAGGGATACAAACTACAAACACCGATATCTCCTGTCCCTGCATTCCTTAATGTCGGATGCGTCGCAGTGAACTCCAAAGCCAGTGCTACGCTGCTCGAAAGCATAATCCAAGGATAAATACCATCGCCGTGGGCAACTAGGCATGGTGGGCACACAGATCTAGGACGATATATGGTAAACTGCGTTTGCTGGACAAGCAGATTAACGATTTGAGGCACATCCAGCATTGATACTTCCGCTTTGAGATTATGGGATGGCAGCCGCCACAATGATTTTCATGGGGAGAAATACAAATCCGACGAGTAGGATAAAACACGCATGGCTACAGTCACACTGTGACACTTGCAAAATTTATTCTGCCACAGGCAAAAGTGTGAACTAAGTTTCCAATAGCTTTTCGATTTTAGGAATTGATGTTTGCTTCATTTTTAAGATATACCGCGTTTTCACATTTGCGGCAACCTGCTCAATACATGCATTAACTTCGTCGCACAATTACGACAGAAATGACGAATTATGGGATGTATATCCTACGACGATATAAGGTAAACTGCTACAGGGTAAACCTACAATACATTTATTTATTTTATTTACAAAATTATTGTAACCTCCCTATAAAGAGCATGATAGCAATTTCAGACGAAAACAACAATTTCCCGAATCTCATTCAGGCGAGAGCAGAAGCGAGAAAGGAATACAACCAGGCGCCGCCATATTTTTTTTATGCTATATACTATCGTTCCACTCGACCTTGGCGGCGCCTATGGTTGTACCCAGTTCTCTCCTCTGCTCTCGCCTGAATGAGATTCGTGAAATTGTTGTTTTAATCTGAAATTGCTGTCATGCTCAATTTTACAATAATTGGGGGGTTTACAATAATTTTGTAAATAAAATAAATAAATAAATAAATAAATATATTGTAGGATTGGCCTTCGGCGAATCTCATCAGATCTCATTCAGACGACAACCGGAAATTGGCTGGCGCCATGTTGGCGTTATTGACGTCGGCCAAGAGTTGTTAGGAAGGCAGAGTGCGAATGTTTGGAATGCAGTGTTTCTAGAACAGTTGCGCCCCCCTGCACAGATGCGACAGCTAAGAGAGGCCACAGAGAGGGGCCAAGGAGAAGAGTGACTCCTCGACCAGGATCTCCAAGATTCCTGCATGCCCTCTCCCCTAATGTGCAATAATCTAGGAGAATACGTCTCTTGCTTAAGCTACGGAGGCACATGGATACAGGGAGTTCATCCGCTTCTGCGCGGGTGACAATGACTAAGTACGTCACTAACAACAACACCGCGGATGGGTGCTTACAACCGCGCGTGGTTTAAACAATGTAGGATTACAAGGCAGTTATTAAGACCTTAGTTTTCAACAATGATCCGTAAGAAAGTTGGTTTAGTTCGATTTCGCCATCAACAATTAGTCCTGGGCCGTGACCTCGGACGTATTGTTACAGCCTCGATCGAATCTAAAAACAACTTATTTGCAGATCATTGTTGCAAAACCAGGGTAATAAATATTACTTATTATCGTTTTTTTGACAGCTGCTTTCCAGACGTTAATAACTCTTGGGCAGTTTTTGTCGTTTGCTTTTTCATAGGATATGCGTATCAGCTACTCCCTTAAATAAGTGTTTTGCTACATGACACATTAATTTGTCTGGAGCTAAACAGGCAGGCTTTGCAACGTAGTCAGCGACATTGCAAGTTGGTAAGTTGAATTTTGTTACCATTGGTTACAGTAATCTCCATTATTAGCTGGAGGATACGTTTTGGGCCTATCGGTGTTTGGGGCTTCTTACGCTAGTCTACGTGATTGGGGGAGCTAAAATGGATATGCATAAAGTTAGCACCTAAAGGAGAAAAAGATGATTTTAAGCGAATCAGACAGACAGCACTCAATACATTTACACGAGCAGTTGAAACCGAAAGCGCCGCAGAGGGTTGCTGTATCGTCTTTTTGTTGATGATCCTGTGAAACAGGATGCGACATTAAAAACCAGGCAAAAACAGCCCCCCTGTTTTAGCCCTCACCCCAGACAGGCCTAGTTTTTACTCCTGCTTTACCATCCCAGGAGCACACTCTTTCCTCACTTTCCCATTCTCCCCTCCAGCCACCCCGCCGTGAGGAGGTGGTGTTGGCCCGTTTGCGCGTTGGTCACACTCGACTTACTCACTGTTTCCTTTAGCGGGGGCTTGACCCTCCTGAATGTTCTTGGTGTCGACAGCCACTTACGGTCCGGCACTTCCTTGTTGATTGTCACCATCTTGATGGTGTTCGTCGTCGTTTCCATCTTCCGCATGACATTGCGCGTCAATTGGGTGATAAGTCTGTCCTCTTGTCCGGTGTTTTTCAATTTTTGCAGGAGGTACAGATGTATGACAAGATTTAGATTAGGGGTTTGAATAACATCTCTGTAATGTGTGGTGCAGTGGCAACCCGGACCACTGCACTGTGACTGAGGTTGGCGCTAATGACCAAGTTGTCGACGCGCCATTAAGCCTCAATCCCCCCCCCCCTCCATCCAACGGCCCTGTTTTGGTAAAAGACTGCAACTCGAGTTAGTGTTTTAGTTTAAATCGCGTGTTTGAACTCTATGCATCGTAATTGACATACCAAACTTTTTTTCGTGTCATTCTTACCATAGTTCCGGCGGAAATAATTGGCAAAACACTGTATCTCATTGAGCTGTCCATCCTATTAATGGCATGGCCCGTAAATAAACATACAGTACTTTACCTTAAATATGAACCACGTTGAGTGTAACATACATTGTTCTGCCTTGCTGGAGAAGCTTGCTTTGCGAAACCTGTATATATAGATCAGTGACACGACGTATTATTATTGTATATAACTCTATGCTGGAGCCTTAATGGGTTAGCTGCAAGGGGCACTGCAGAGAGAACAAGAAGGGCGTCATACTGAAGCCGATGCTGAGAAGAGTGATTTCTTAGACCTAAAACGCGCGATTTTTGTTGGAGAAAACCACGTTATTTTAAGCCTAAGAAATCCCCTCTTCCGTTGTTTTTTCCTCCATTTTTATTTGGTGCACCTTGTAGTTATGCCCTCCAAAACTCGTACTGGTGCCAATATGGCGGCAAATGTCACTGCTCTATAGTTGAAGTTATCTGGCTTTTAATTACCTGTTTTGTGAAGCAATGCAGTGTTTTGCTTTGAACTAACAAGTTACAAATTAAACATAACAGTATGCAAGCTATCCCAGAATTCACTGCAAAGCTATAATACTCCTGATTGGCAAAACACTGCAAGTACAGTTACTTTGTGTTACCCAAAAATAATGCCATAACAAAACACTTAAGTCTAATAATTTACATAAATTTTTTATTAAAATTTTTTTTTACTGACATTAAGGGGAATATCTTAGAATACTGTGCAAGTATCTGGTTTCATTATTGAAATAAGCGATTTTTTTGTAGAATTTATAAATGATTTTGGCTTATGGGAAGAATAGGTGTCTCCTCACCGATCAATTTCATGTTGCGCTAGAATTACGCAAAATGATCAGCTGAACAATATTTTCCCCTATCATTTTTGGGGCAAAGGCTTAGTTTGGCCGTCAAAAATTAATGAAAGCCACACTCTAGCACTGACGGACATACAAGAGTTCCATGTTCCCAGCTGACATCTTTTTTCCCGTAAACAGTTCAGATAGGTGGGTTGTTATTGTCAGTTTAGTTTGGTTTTGTTGTTATTGTCGTTAGGTTAGGTTATAGGTACCGGCTTCTGTTTGGCGTTTCACTTGTAATGAACTGGTTGGGGTTTGGCCATTTCACTTGACGGATTTTGGCCCAGTTGATGCTTTCCTGCGCGACGCCGTGTGCCTCGAGCCAGCCTGCCGGCAACAAGATGGCGTCACAGCCTACCTCCCGTAATGCTAACTTTAGACATAAATCACGGCCAAACGGTGCGTTTGCCCCAAAAATTGAAAGAGGAAAACATTATCCAGCAGGTAATTCTTATTCCATTAAAAAAAATTAATCGGACGAGAGACACTTATTCTTCCCATGTTCATGATTTTTTCCCCAAAAACTGCACTTTTCAGGTTAGTCTTTTATCAAAACAGTGCCGTCAAAGAGCCAGTAAATGACCTCTTCACTTCACCCCCCCCCCCCCATTCCTCCTCCCTCCTGAAATCATTCAGACCCCAACACTCAAACAAAAATGGTCCCGATTCTCCTCCGACACGCTGCTATCCGTCTGCACCATCCTCGTGGTACCTTCCCGCCTTCCAAAGCAATTCCCAGGTATCGTACAGCTCCCCCTTACCCGAATAGCAGCACACTTTCCCAGTCCCCCAAATACCAATTTCACCAGCTTAATATGGTCTTCTTCCCCCACCCGTATATATCTGTTGAAAACTACCTCTCTATCCCAAACTTCCACCTCTCAAATTCAACATCCTTGCCTCTTCCTTGGGTCTTGTGAAGGCCCTTTTCTTAGGTCTTGTAAACACCCTATTCGTGGCGATTGTCTGATCAGTCGCCTCTGACTGAAAGAGGGTTTGTGAGGCGGTTTGGAATTCGTTCCCAATTCAATATTTACCCTGTAAATTCTTGCAAGCTCATTGACATGATGGTTCATGTCAAAAGTATACTGTGGGCATGTACAGTCCACAACGTAATTTGTGGTATCTTTCTACGTATCTTTCTGGTAAATAATTGCAGACAAGTGAAACTGCAGTGTGAAAATAAATAAATACACGTCGTAACATGGGGCAGTTGGATTTAGGTAGGGTCAATTTTTTATGCGAACTGTCAAAGATTCGTTTTACCAATCACCTTGTGAGTTACTATAACCAGGAGCTCATAAATGTCTATATGCGCGCAGTAGGCTGTGGGAGTGTCCACGTTTTAATTCGTGCGCTTCATATTCCACCGTTTGCACAAGGCCGTCTAGGAACGAAGCTGCGGGTTGGGAGTTCCTACAGTCTCTGCTGCGCGTGAATGTGACTGGAGAATACTGGTCAGAGTTGCAGTGAGATTCTTGCTCTGGTGCGGAATCTAAATGGTAACTTCTATCCTAGGTTGTCTCGTGCTTTACGGCAGGAAAATTCTGGCATAGTACAACTCAAGTTCCGGCTTTGCTATTGAATCTGACTATAGTTAGTTCCACATTATGTTTACAGAAATCTGACTGGGTGACGACTCGTTTTCTTTCACTAACAGTGAAAAAACATGCGGATATCACACTTGTAGACTCAACAAGGTTACTGTTCGAGTTTACGAGTGGGATGTTAACAGATTTTTTGCATTCATAGTGGAAGAAAACGTGGCGTCATACAGTCAGTTTTCTGAAAACATAATGTGGAACAAAGTATAGATAATTCTGGCTGCAGAACATAAGAGATCCTTCTTTGAATCTGAATCCCAGATTGGCACTACTCATTTTGTAAATGCTACTAGCAGTTATCGCTGAATCTGAATCTTAGAACGCACCCTTAATTCTTAAACGTTTTAGTAGTATTATTGCTGAAACTGAATCGGAGATGGCAGCGCTCATATTTATGCGTTTTAGTAGCTGCTATCGCAGAATCTAAACAGGGATACTTTTTTTTTTTAACGTTTTGCTAGTGTAGCTATCGCTGCTGAAACTGAATCGTAGCTGGCAACGCTCATTTTCCAAACTTATTGGCAGCCATTGTCTGTGAATATGTTTGTAGATGGCACCATTCATTTTTTGATATTATGGCACCAATTATTTTTCGAACGTTTTGCTAGCTGTTACCCCTTTGCAGCAAGTCAATCAGGGACGAAAAGTGCCCCCCCCCCCCCTTTTTTAACTCGGTAGAAAACCCCAACATCTATGTATTTGACAGTTTTCGATCTTCATTGAAATACTGATATTGAATATTAAAATCTACCCCAAAACAAAACTTGTTAAGGATTCCCGCCAAGCTTTTCGGCCGTGGGAAGTCTTGGTATCGCGTGCTTAGATCTCTGGCCAAGCTATTTCAAGGGTGTACTAGTTCGAAGGTTAAATAATATATCTGAAAATTGCTTACTGCGCAATTTTCAATTATTTCATTTAACGTTTGAAGTATTAGTTGGTGGGATTAGCTTGGCGAAAGAGCTTGGCGTTTGATATCACGACTTCCCACGGCCGAAAAGCTTAGCGGGAATCCTTAACAAGTTTTGTTTTGGGGTAGATATCAGATTTTTTTGGTCCAAATTGATGAAATCCATTTTTTTCTTAGTAATTATGAGATGGAAACTCCAATCTAGTTTTCTGGTCCATTTCTTTTTCTTCTTTTTTTTTCTTTTGGTTTTGTTAGATTTTGAAGACAACAATCACCTTTTTCATTTGATTAGCATTTTTATTAGTATTGCAGTATCTCCTTGCAAACGCACGAATTTATCAGTTAGGTATTGTTGCATAAAACAATGTTTAAAACAATGTAAAACAATCAATTTAGACGTTTTGGAGCTCCCTAACCCCTGAACCACTTGACCAATTATAAAGGTCCATATGAACAGGGCACATCTCCAGAGCAATACCTGTAAAATGAGCTAAGAATCAGCTTTATTCACCGCATGGAAGAATTTATTTTCGTGATACAAAAAAGCGTTACCAGTAGTAGTTGGTACTAATTGGGCAAATATCAACGTTATTCAGGTCGTTTTTTCAACAAGAATACGTTAAGCTATGTGTCTAACAGTGACTTATGTTGTCAGGCTACCAAAGTCTCCCAATTAAACAAGTTTCAGCCTTTTCTGTCGCATAGTTATTTATCTTCAGATGGCTGAAAACAGCCAAACTGCCTGTCCTGTAAAGACACAACGTGTCTAGTGGTCGCCATGCTCATATATACATATTATCTGGATGTTATCGTTTTATCTTGGCGGGCGACACACTAGCGTGGGTCTTGATATTGATATTGAAAATACTGAATTGATATTGAAATTGATAGGAGCCATACGCAAAAGATACTTTGCCTTTTCAATTGCCCCCCCCCCCTTCCCCTGTTACATTCTGTCACAATTTTGTATCCTCCTAGAATTATTGTTGATCCCTCCTCCCTCACTACTGATTACAAAAAAAATTCGGAAAAATTGTTGACTGGTTGTAAAAATTTAACAAGTTTTGGGTGTACGTGTTCGAGCAACATCATGCGAACAATGTTATATTGAAAAAATAAAAATAAGTATAAAAATATGAACTGTAAAAATAAAATAGTGACGTCAAAAATTGTCGGACCCGCCCTTGTCCAAAGCTGTCACCAATTCGCTCTACCCCTCCTCCTCCTTTCAAGACGTAATTTGTGTACGGCCCCATACCGGAAAAAGCTAATTATCTACTCATTGTTGCTGCACTTTATCGACGCATAGCGGGGTAGGTATGCAACACAAAATGTTTGTCCTTGTCGTATACCCTTAATCATCACGAGGTGACTTAGGGGCTAAGTAGGTGTCGTGTTTTCAATGAAGGTGGCAGCCTGCACCTTGATTGAAAAGGCGTAACATCAAATTAAATCAAATTGAGATTCTGTTTTAACATTAAAATATACAGTTTTTTTTTTTGTTTGTTCCTGCAGACAATTTAGTCAACATAATTTTGAGAACAGTTTATTCAAGTTTGTTATGGCGGATCTGCCAGCGGCCCAAATAAAGGTTGAGGCTGAAGCCATTGAGCAGAGGAGGAAAAGTGTGATGTCTATTTTAGATCAGAAAGAACTAAACGCCAAAAGAAGGTATGTACCACGGCTGATTTGAAGAGCGGAAAAAGAAAAAAAAATCTCTGTATTCCGGACTTTAATGTGAGTAATCTGGAAGTTGGGAATCCGGACTAATTAAACCTCTGCATGGGTGGATAGGTGGAAGCCATCTTTATTGTGAGCTCGAGAATTCTGACTTTAAAAGTCAGGAATGTCAACTTAACCTTGGGAATCCCATCTTTAAACTCGGGAATGCTGACTTTGCTCTCTCTGGAGTTCCGGCATTAAAGTAAATATCCTAGAGATTATAGTCAGGAACCCTTACTTTACTCTAGAAAGCGCTGACTTTAAGAATGGGAATCCTAACTCTGAAGTCAGGAATTAAGACTTTCCCTCGATGAAAGGTCACGATTCCCGAGATTAAAAATCAATATTCCCAACATTAAAAGTTGGTATTCCCGGGATAAAAAGTCTACTGCGATACTGAAGGTCAGATTAAAAGGTTGGATTCCTAGGTTAAAGTTATAAGGTTTCCCAGATTAGAAATTGCGCAAAACGACCAGTTTGAGTGAACGGAGATTTTCAACAAGGGGTTTCCTGACAAACCTGACTCGCAATTCATAAGTTACAAACAACCTATTTAAATGTTCAGCACAAATAAAACATTTGTGTGCCTTGTTCACCTACAAAGGACAATGAATGAATACAACTAAAATCGTTAAACAGTAAAAACTGAAGGTACCGTGTTCAATACTTAACAAGTATATATATAT
>JAHWFP010193313.1:0-30513 GCA_023313725.1 Lithobius niger
CCCCCCCCCCCCCCCCCCCCAACGCTCCTGGATCATCAGTTGGAACAGGCTATTTACATTCTCCCATTAATACTAACAATGGTTATACCAATATTTTCGTACTTACGCGCCCTCCCACGCCATCCCCGTTACGCTCCCATGCTCCAAACCATAAAAGGTACGCAGTTCGTAGTGTACTGCACCCATTCGTCCAGTTCCATAGCTGGAAGCCTCCCCGTTATCTTGGAATCGATAATCACCCTATGGGATTTAACATGGGGATGAGCGGATTAGCTAGGAGCGGATTAGCTAGGTAGTAACTAGTAGTAACATATTTGCAACGTTATTGAGGACCAGATTTTGCATTGAAAGCAGCTTAGCTGGCATTCATACACGAGTTAATTTATGTAAGGTGGGTCATTGCTCTCGATTTCAACACAATTTAAGCTTTCGTACCGCATTATTATTTTCCCCCAAGTAGGTTACCGGAAATGTGCCCAACTATGCTTGAAGATATAAGACACTGACGCTATGCGTCGCGCTACAATGGTACAACCTCGATAATTGAATTGATGTGATGTTTGTTGTGATGTTTGTTGCCTAACTTGGCGCGACACACTAGCGTGTGTCTAGATGGAGCATTAAGGAAACAAAACGTGTTAAAAAAAACCTTCCGACTGTGTCGACCTTCGGATTAAGGCTGATTTCTTGATGAAAGCATGTTAGTCCTATGTTTTTCATTATCCATAAAACTTCCATTTAAAATGGTAGTTTTATAAGCAACACGACGCTGCTGCTATTTTTGTGCCTGTGCGAATGAATGAACTGACGATTCCAAGTACGTGTGAGCTAATTATGGCTGCAGATGTGTCAGGATTGATGCTTAGGGCGACACAGACTAAAGTACAATCAAATAGCATCTTAGGGTGACAAGTGAGGCGTGTTTGACCACAACAAACATTTTCTGGCGCGTTTTTGTCACTTCCTGTCTGTCTTTCGCGGGCTGCATGTATTTTCGTGTCTAGTTGTAAATTACTAATGTTTCGTTTAGAAATACTACACAGGAGTATGTGCTAACGGCTTGGTGAGGCCGTATATTTTGTGATACGCTCTCTACAGTTTGGGCGAGTGATAAGCCTTCGTGGTTCCAGTCAGATTCAATGCAAAGGCATGCAAGAGATTCGTCAATAGTAAGTGGAATTTATTACGCCGAAAGGGGAAGAAAAATAAGGAAGTGGAAGCGGCCGGAATAGAAAAATGAAAATAAAACTTCCCCTTTCTGGCTTTTCAGGTAGCGATGTGATGAAAATTGGTTGTGGATTAGGGGGGAGGGGATTAGCCGCAAAGTGGATTTGAGCATATTTTACATTATGTGAAGGAAGGTTGTAAGTCTTAAACCCCTTTTGCTAGGACGTGCTGTGGAGGGGATGTTCTTTGGTGACGATATTCGTTCTCATATCCTTTAAGGTTTTAGTCGGCCCTGCCTTAATGCTCTCCTTTATGTAGCCTATATTGCTAATGTGCTTTGTATCACAACACGGTAGTGAACAACTGCATCCGAATATGATTTAGGTGTATTACGACTATGTATACCGTTGCTATCGCAATCATTCACTTTTCAACATTTACGAGAATATCACACTGCAGCTCAAACATTACCTTAGTTTCGATATTGGTGTTAGGCCTAATTGTTTTCTAAGTTTGACACAGCTTTTAGCTTGTGACGGGTGAACGTACACATTTTAATGGAATTGTTTACGTTCGCAATAGCTTCAAAATAGCGAAAATCCTTCGTCATTCTTGCAGGTTCGCCGCTTTCTGCTCGTGCTATGCAGCTCGGCCAAAGCAAAGGCTAGCCACGAAAGACAATAGTCAGCGCATGCGCAGAGGCTGCAAACGGCCGCTTCTGTCTGGCCACAGCTGACTCGGTGTGTTTACTAATTAAATAAGGTTTTAGAAGGGAATTTTTTTCTTCATGTCAGAAAAGATCATTGTTAAATGAGATTTACAGCAATTCGTACAGAAAACACGCATTTAAAACGAAATAATCACCAGAAATCGAAAAGTCGCCACAAGTAGGCTTTTTATTTTTTTGTAATACACGCCCTCTGCAGTACCTGGGTTGGTATTTATTTTTTTTAAGCAAAACGAGACGTAACATTAACGAAATTTTTGCACAGATCTTAGCTAGAAAGATGTATATGCCATTAGAAATTATTGGTTTGCTAATTTTTAACGTTTTTACTGCTTTTTGAGGCTCTCAAAATCATGGGAAAATTAGGGTGACGCGTGTTTTGTCGCCCTATTTTTTTTGTCACCTTTAGTCGATGTTTTTGTGTACTTGATGTCAACCTAAGTACTGATCCTCGCACACACACATTAACACTGGCGATAGCCAGTGTTAGTAAGGGTCGACCTAGGATTGCTGTGTAAACTCTCAACTTTGAGAGCTTATAACTCCGTCAAAGTAAACATCTTTAAACCAAATTTGGAATCTAGCCTTCACTAGTCATAGCCTGTCTGCAGTCCAAAAACTGTGAAATACGGTCGAGCCAAACCCGAGATACAGAGAGGGGGCAAATAGACAACTTCTTGTTCTGCTTCTTCTTGATGATGATGATGATGTTGTTCTGGGGATACTTTCGTCTGTCCTCTGTACAGGGCAAACCATTTGTCCTATAAAGCTGGTTCTTAGCTCATTTTACAGGTATTGCTCTGTAGATGTGCCCTTTCTATAAGGCATTTTCTAATTGGTCAAATTGTTCAGGGGTTATGGAGCTCTAAACGACCAGATTGATTGTTTTACATTGTTTTAAACATTATTGTTATTATGCAACAATGCCAATTAGCAAAAGCCAGCTGCAAGACGTAGACTGTAGATTAAAGAAATTGTTTCTATTATTAACAATGGCGATAGCCAGTGTTAGTAAGGGTCAGCCTAGGGTTTCTGTGTTAAACTATCAACTTTGACCCTCAACTGCACTGTTTTACAGTTTAGCTGCAATTCTAAAAGTATCACGAATTAATAAACAAAAACGGAAAGTTAAATGTGTAGAGTAAGGATCTAAAAGTCAAAACCTAGAAGTAACACGGACGAGCTTTGAGTCAGGGTCTAGGTGTACAATTTTGTCAGTACAGGCTGGTAAGCATTAGACCCTTACTACCTGGTGGTAAGCAATAAATATATTTTGGCAAAAAAATGTAAATCCTCCTACAAAGACCCATGTGATGATCCAGTTGTAGTATGGTATACGTTTCCTGCTTTGCGTTATGTTGAAAATTATTTTTCGATTTAGTAACAAGACAGCATGTTCGCAGCAGGGAGCATTAATTTGGTTATCCTCTGCCATAAATCTACGAAATATAATAAAAAAATCTAAAGCAGCAAAAGACAAAATGCCGAATCGTCACAAGAAAATTGTTCTCTTAAATTTCCATAACAGTATTCTAAGAACAAAGAAAACCTGCTACAACCGTTCAGACACACGGTCTATCCAATAGACTAGAACTAAGCTAACCACCGGGTAGTAAGGGCCTAATGCTTACCAGCCTGTACTGACAAAATTGTACACCTAGACCCTGACTGTCAAAGCTTGTCCGTGTTCCGTCTAGGTTTTGACTTTTAGACCCTTACTCTAAACATGTAACGTTCCGTTTTTGTTTAGTAATGATGAATTTGCCCAGTGCCACCCAAGCCTATTATATAATATTATATAGATAAAAGATATAAGCCAGTAGGTGGTCTGCAGTCAACAACCCCACACACAGAGAATATTACAATAAAAACAAACTACAGTGAAAGGGGAAAATGGCGAACAGTATACCTTCTAAAAGTGGTGAGTGAAGGTGCCAAAACGACAGTAGAGAGTAGCTGGTTCCAAGCATTTACAACATGATTGCAGAAAAAATGCTTACGACAATCCAGTTTTGTTATATTTACCACTAATTTTAGTGGATGCCCTCTAGTCCTACTGCATCCTCGAACATGAAAATACTGGCAACTGTCGATACCAAACAAGTCATGTAGCAGACTTTAAGTCACGACTAGGTCGATAGTCAATCGATGCTTTTCCAGTGAAGGTAGGTTTAATAAGTTCAAACGATCGTCGTAGGATTTGTTGTAGAAACCAGGAAGCAGTTTAGTAAAACGTCGCTGAACCGACTCAATAAGTTCTATGTCTTTGTTCAAATAAGGTGACTATACCGGTGAAGCATATTCCAAAATAGGCCTAACATAGATCTTAAAAGCTCTAATGTACTGTTACATCCTTTGACCAAAAGCAACGTTTGTCCATAATTGCACGATTACGAGCTGTCTTAACGATACAGTTTATATGTGTAGATGCCTTAAGATCCATGGATAAAGTAATTCCTAGATCTTTAATGTCTTTTTCGTTTCTCAGACAGTTATTCTCGATAAAGTAATTCAAATTTTCATTTTTCCTGCCAAGTTGCAAGACTTTACATTTGCTAGCCGAAATAGGTAGTTGCCGATCTTTAGCCCAAACCTCAACATCCTTGATAGCACTGCATAAGGCGAGGTGGTCATGGAAATCCTGTACAGTTTCGTATACCTTGACATCAGCAAATTTTGGGATCATAACACCTGGAGTTTTACATGTCAAATCATTGATATATATTAGGAACAACATCGGCTCCAAAACAGAGCCTTGGGACACTCCACTGATAACTGTTTTAACATCTGAAGTAGAAAGACCCACACAATCTGCCTACGAGCAGAAAGAAATGACCTAAACCATTTGAGAAAATCTCCATCGAAACCATAATATTTCAATTTTACATATAATGTACGTATTATGCAGAACAGAATCGAATGCTTTAGAAAAATCTATAAAGATAATAATATCAACTGAAGAATTGATCTCATCTGCCCGTGTCCAGTAATCCATGCGTTGGAGCAAATGTAAGGTAGTGCTTCGACCCGGAATAAAACCAAACTGGTCGTGTGTCAAGACATCGTAGGTTTTTAGGTGTTTATACATTTGGTCACGAACAATACCCTCGAGTATTTTACATGCTACACATGTGTGAGAGGGGCCTGTAATTTCCTGAATTTGCTGCATCTGCCTTCCTATAAATGGGAACAATACGTGCAGTTTTCCAAAGTGATGGAATGGTACAACTGCGCAAGAATAAATTGAAGATCAAGGTCAATAGAAAACTTAATTCGTGTTTTAGTTCCTTAATAGAAATGTGGCGAGAAGCCATCAGATCCAATTGCATGGCTAGTTTTCAACATTTCCCGATTTAAAAAAACACAGTGCCCTGAGTAAGGTTAATGTTATTACACTTAGGATAATATGTTAGTTCAGGGCATCTCTGGTATATAACGATTATCAGTCACAAAATTTCCCGCAAAGACAGAGTTGAATGCGTTTGCCTTATCTACATCGTTGAAGAGAAGTTTAGCATTAACCTTCAAAGGTGGGAATGACCGTACACTACCTGTTTGAGATCTGATGTGATTGTAAAACACAGTCAATGAACCATTTTTAAGAAGTTTATTTTCGCGTTCAATTTCATGATGCAAAATAAGTTTTACCACCTCTTTTTTTGAGTTCATTATAGGCTTTCTTGGCGTGTTGATTCCCTAGTGGGTTTATACTTACGCCACAGGTTTAGCTTCTTGTAATTTAGTACTGTCGAAAACTATGCTTTCTAGCATGTCTAATGACAGTTTTGCTGTTACAAACAGCATTGCTA
The DNA here is from genome assembly GCA_023313725.1 of Lithobius niger. NCBI lineage: Eukaryota > Metazoa > Arthropoda > Chilopoda > Lithobiomorpha > Lithobiidae > Lithobius > Lithobius niger. Next base: position 5,704 of record JAHWFP010193313.1, read on the forward strand.
AGGCTTTCATAAATGACATTCCATATCTCATCAATGTCATCTATACGTGCTAAACACGTCAAAGTCAATACGAGATTTCTTCCATAATATTTAAGTGAAAGGTTACAATCTGGTGATCACTTTCGCTGAAGTGGTCAAGTGCTTCTACATCATACACAATGCGCTCATTATCAACCAGTGTTATATCCAGGATTTTGTCACCCCGTGTCTCTTCAACCAGATACTGTAGGCCAAGTTCAAACACACAAGTATTCATTGCTACCTTCTAAAAAAGAAATCGTTACGTTTTATCACTTCTAGTTCCGTTTTCCGCTTTTATTATGTAGATTGTTTCTGCAGGGAGGATATTTTTTAATTCTGTGAAATGAGATTTTATTTAACTTTGTAGGGGTCTCTTCATTTTGGTGTTCGGGTATAAAGAATTTCATGGCTGCGCCCATGAGGTGTATCAGCATTCGAAAACTGACGAAAAACAACTACAAGGATGTGTTAAGCGTTAAAAATCGGTAAATTTTTGACGAAGTTATAAAAAAAAAACCAGTATTTTCCAAAACTCACAGCAAAATAAAATGGATTTTATCTATGACATGAGAGAGTGATACAATTTGCAGTGCACCACCGCACATTAAACGGAGACCAAAGGTGTTTTTTTTATAATTTTTTTTTTTTATATAATGGTGTTGATGGGAGTTAATGCTGTTTTATTCCACCAGGAAAACAGTCCCTGGAATTAAAAATGTCGGGAGAATAGGCGTGTTGTCATGTTTAGTATAAGTAACAGATATCCTTGACGTGTAACTGATTTACCGGGGATATTCGCTCGTCTGAGAGAAACGGCTAGTCCAATATCGAGGGCGTGGACGGAAATCGCACGAGCGCTGCAAGCGCGAGTGCTGATTTCCCTCCACCTCCTCGATATTGGACTAGCCGTCTCGAGCAGACGAGCGAATATCCCCGGTAAATCGGCTACACCTCACGGATATGTGTTTTAATGCTAAGGTGTGACGTCGAGCTAATTTATCGTGTTATTAGAGTGTTTTAAAGACTTGTTTTAAGAATTTAAGATTTTTTATATGCGACTTGTGTAAGTTCCTGAACGGAAATTCCGGTTTAGAAACGGGGTTGGAAGCTTCCTGTGTATGAAGGCCGACTGAAGGGGAGAGACGCTGCGTAATACCGATGTTTGTGTTTAAGGTAAAACTGTATTTCTTTCAACTTTAACAGTTTAAATAAGATGAGTATATAAAATGCACTATTCACTTGAGTCTTGTAGGTTTTTAGGTGTATTTCAAAGTGTCAGTAGCCTACTTTTCGTACCGTCGGAATGAAAGAGGGTTGGGCCATTCCTCCGTTGGTGGGGGTCTAGCATAGTACGCGAGTTTTTTTTTCCTGTTAGGCTAGAAAAAAATGTGTCGCAGGTTGTAAAAGTGCCTGTTTATGTTGGTTGCATTTGTGTTGTGTACGGTAATATTAAAAAGTCGGGTCAAATGTCACATGGAGGAGCAGGGGTTGTGTAGCCCCACATAAAAAGTGTTAGATTATCAAAAAAGTGTGGGTTATCAAAATTAACCCCCTGTGACGTGTGTGGGTTTTCACATTAACCGTATATAACGACTACACTTTTAGCATGGGGATGTATTAGCGTGACGTCACCACCGTACATTAAGCTTCTTTAACACCCTTTGTGCTTATGCTGACTGCGTGTAAATATAGGATGTCTCTAATGGATTTACCTGAATTGTGTATTAATTTTTTTTTATGTGAGCTAACTGGTTGCGTAAAATAAATAGAGATGCAAACTTTTTTTTTTTTGCTTTTGGACTTGCAGGCAGCCACAGCGTGGATCGAACCCACGACCTTTAAACCAAAGACAGAGGTCTTACCGCTGAGTCATATACTGACACTGTTTATAGGTATACAGTATATGCACGTGTTAAATGCTACCCATGGATGTTTCCTTTAAAAAAAAAAGGCCGTGTCAGTGTAAGGTGCTAATGAAGTAGACTATTAGTTTCAAGACAAGGCTCAATTCTAATTTACTTCTCACTGTATAGCTAGGGGACTATACATCTATAGCGTTACATATTAGGCATCGGCCAAAACTTAACCTTCTGTCCAACCCTATAGGCTTCTAGCGATCCAACCTTTCAAGTCAGATCTCTCCCACCAATTACCCGAGTCATCGAGCTCGAGCTTATTATATAGCAGCCCGAGCCCTAGCCTCGTAACCAGCGGATTACGGCTAACCTAGTACGATCCGGTTCTAACTGGAGTCGAACAATAGAACACTCGCACCCAACTGTTGGGTGCTGTGCCAACTCCAGCGTGTCCACGGTGGTTAGCAACATGCGCACAACAGCTCTGTTAGCGGCAAGGTGCACCAAGAAGCGCCAGCTCTGTAGGTTGTGTGTTGCCGTTATGTAAACCGTTACATCCCCCCCCTCCCCTAAGAGTTTGCTTAGGTAAAGGAATGATGTGCCTTTGCGTAACACTATGAGTACCCTCCCATACAGCGAGTTTAGTACCCATAAATCGTGTCGAGCAATTTATTCAATAAAATACTTAAAATCTGTACAGTTTCATGAAACTACGGCCTTAATGTGACCCATGCATTAAGCTTATTTCTACACTGTACAATCTTCGCTACGATGCACTTTACATATGTATGGCTTTTCTCCAGTATGACAAGAGAAACTTGATAAATACCACTAAAGTTCCATTAAAGTTTGTGACTTCCATGTTTTCTTTCCACCGTGTACGTGTGTGTGTACAATCACTTCATATCCCTAAGTTGATGTTATTATGATCAACTGTGTGTTTTGTTTTCAGAATTTTGACCTTAGGTCTCATTCATCACACTTAACTGGCTTCTCTCACTTAAACGCCTGAATTTATGCAATCTTTGCACTAAGTTCTGTGTTTTACCTTTAAATTTTGCACATAAGTTTATTTGGTTTACCAGTTACTTTAACTCAGTTCGTTAAATTGCTTCTTTTAACTTTTGCTAATTTTTGTTCCAATATTCTAGGGTTTTTTCTAATGCACATCACCTAACTTTTTGATAGTTTTGAATTTCTGCGTTTTAAATGCATTGAAATTCTATCGGTTATTGCTTTTTGTTCATTTGCAATGGGCGGTGTAAAGATTACGGGTAAGTATCTTTTATTTCAGAAAAAACATTCAACTTTTTTTTTTATTTATTTGCCTGCTGTAGGTCTTAGTCCTTGAATTTTCCGTTCCGGTGCTTTCGCCTGACACGTTCATGTCGGCCACGTCATCTGGACCCAAAAGAAATTGTTCATCTTCTTCCTGCTGAAGTTGCGAAGTTGATGGCTTGACTGGATTTTCCATGGGTTGTCCTTTCGTAGGCTTGTCCGACAGTTCTGTTGTGTCCTTGGCTTTGGGCTTCTCGGCGGTGGTTTTAACGATTGGTACTCCCCACGGATTTTCCATTCTCACAGGCAGGTCGTTTGCGCACTTCATTCGCACTCTCTCCTTGGTTGGATGTCCTGGTTGGCCCAACTGAAGCTCGTAGCTGTCCAGCACTTCATTCCAATACGACCTTGACATCGTGCATGATGACTTGGAGAAAAAACATTTGCGGCCATAATCCCCCATCTATACTTGTGTTGACACGTGCTGCTGCCACAAAGTTGGAGTTTGGGTAGATTTGTCGCACATCTTTGGGGCGGGGGGCGGTCCCTTGACTGGTGTTGGCGTTTTTTGCTGTTGCTGCTGTTGGAACGCTGCTTCGGACGACATCCTTGGGGGGGGGGGGGCCAATTTCCTGGAGCCGTATATTTTTGGTTGTCCGATCCTGATGCTGTTGACTTTGTAGCACCCTCTGCAGCCTCAGCTTAAAACTTCTTAATGGCAGCTTCTTTATCCTTCTTTTTATACCCTGGTGATGGCTGTCGATTTTCTTTCTTCCCATCCTTCTTGCTCTCATCTTTCCTCTCGTCTTTCTTCTCCATCCTGAGTTACTAGACTTTCTTCTATTTTTTTTCTTTCCCAACCTTCCTTGCTGATGGCTGCGGCGGAGTGCTGCACAGATCCAACAGTTTATTTTTTATACGTTTGAAAAAAAAAAACGCCTTTTCGTTGATCTGCTTAGGTTCACTTCTGGGGTTTGTTTATGCAAATCCATGCAAATCTGCCCGCAGATCCTTCAAACCCCGGAAGTATTACACAACTTTACCACGCCCGTTACACCTCGCCCGTTTTGTAATCTGCTACCGTTATGATGCTGCTGGTTAGCAACATTGCTTCACAAGCAAGGAATGGATTACCAGGTAAGTGATAAAACGCTTTTAATCTATTGGAGTTCCGATATCAGTGAAACTGTAAATAAAACCCGTTTCCACGTGGTTTTCAAGGCAGAAACGGACCTACGCCATTTTCTCCATCTAACCTCCCTGTTTTAGATTTTTATTTTATGGGAGTGGGAGAATTAGGCCTACGCCTGCTTCCCCCCCCCCTCCCCAATTCCTATCGTTTCGGTTGGGGAAGGGGTGGCGAACCCCCCCCCCCCCCCCCCGTCCCCATTAGACAAATGTGAGTGGTTTAAAATACATTTTGAATTCTGTATTTGTGCGTATTTTCGTGTTGAATGAGCCTGGAAGTGCCTCAAGATGCTAGGCGCTTCCATTTTCATCCCCTTCCTTTTCAGTTATTTTTATTGCAGTAACATCACATGTATGCCAATAGTTTGTACCCAGAAAGTGTAAATCTTGTGATTTCTTGGTTTTAGGGCTTAAAACCGACCTAATGTGGGTACACATGAAAAATTTTACCTGCATTTTTGTGCCGGCTTACCCCCCCTCCCCTCTACCCTGCTTTCGCAAGTTGCAAGGATGGTTTGGTTTGTAGGTAAATGCTGGTGTATTTTTTCCTCTTATTTGGTATAACCTAGGTATTTTCGAGCGCAGCATGTATGTTTTTTTCAGATTTTTGGACTGAAATCACATATGGTCCTGTAAATTTCAGGGCAAGGAATGAGGCCACCCCTCGTGCCGCATTTGACAGGATGTGTGTGCGGTGGTCGACATAATCTCCTGCCTTTAGGGTTAGAGGTTTATGGCGTCTGTCATAATAGACTTTTTTTGTGACCTAGATGTTTTTATGGACTGCTTAGCCAACTTATACATCTCAGAAAAAAGCTGCACGATCTACATTTGAACCTCAGTCTGATTTTTGGTTTTTGCGGGGAGCAGTCTCGCCGTTAGTTGAGAGAGCTTGTACCCCCATGGACCAGCCGGGTTTCGTCCGACGTTCAGTTCACTGGGAGTTAACTTACTAGATTCGGACACAGAACTTCGAATAGCAAATGCAAATTCCTGCAAATGAAGATCCCAATCACAGTGAGAGGCAGTGAAACAACGTAACATGTGCTTTATTATTTTGTTATGTCTCTCACTAAGATTAGCTTAGGGTTGTAAGGGGGTTGCGTAATGGGTTTTGATTCCCCATGACTTCCACAAACTACGCCAAATGTTAGCTATGAAACAAGGCCCACTGTCTGAAAAAATTCTGTCGAAAAAACCCCAACGGAGCACGACTTCTTTCACACATTTCGCCACTTGTTTCGCTTTAGCTGTCCGGAGAGCAAAAAGTTCAGGCCAAGAACTAAACTCATCCATTACTACGAATATCCAGCGCATTCCTCTTCGGGTTGTCACTAAAGGTCCGATAAGGTCAACTGATACACGTTTCCAAGGAGCATTGGGAGGATCCATTGTGGTCAGGAGTCCAGCAGGTTTTGAGGTTTCAGTTTTGCAAGTCTGGCACCTCTCACTGCTATGTATGAATTCTACAATGTTCTTCCTCATGCCAATCCACCCCACCAATTCCTGCATCCTTTTCAGAGTCTTGTAAACTCCAAAATGGCCTCCCAGAGGTGAGCTGTGAACTGCAGCAATCGCATTGCGATGTAGCGACACTGGTAAACACGCCCTGAAACGTATGTTGCCTTCAACTACGTCATGAACGCTATGTGAAACAAAAGTTCTGCACAAAATCCCATCATGCAAGCAGAGCCTACCAGGGGTAAGGATGCTTCCGTCATCAGCTGGAGGCCTTCCAGCTACATTGCCAAGTCCAGCAATATGGCGCGATGACCACTTGTCACCAACCTGCGCCTGTCGGATGTTTTCCAAAGTTGGAAATCTGCTGGGATTCTCGGTTACTTTTACGCGTTCCACCTTACAATCTGCTATCATTTTTCTTCTCATCCTCATACATCCTGGTGATTGCATCTGCCACTTGGTTTTGCGATCCTGTATTGTAACGGATCTCAAAATCCATTCCTTGAAGTTCTAGAATCCACCGTGCCAGTCTACCTGAAGGCTGTTTTAAGGACTTTAAGAAGGCCCGAGCACTGTGGTCTGTCTCAATTAAGAAAGGAGCATTTTCAATGTACGGTCTGAATTTACAGACCGAAAACATCACCGCACCCATTTCTAATTCAGAGACGCAGTGTTTTTTTCAGCATCTGTGAGTTTGCGTCCAGCAAATGCTACGGGTACGAGCCCACGTCCTTCGACGTATTGGGAGAGCACTCCACCAAAACCAGAAATCGAGGCATCGGCCGATATATCAAACCTCCTATCCAAGTCTGGCAAAGCTAAGACACAGCCTGACAAACTGTCTTTTAGCTCTTGTACTGCAGTTGAGTGTGTTTTATTCCACTCCCAAACTGCATCTCCTTTCAGTAATTTCTAAAGACAAGCTGCTTTGACATGGAAAACCTTGATAAAAGCTCTGTAAAAGCTCATCATTCCCAGAAAACGTCAAAGCAATTTTACATTACTAGGCTCTCGGAAATCCTGGATTACCAATACCTTCTCCATGGTCTTATGAGATAGCCCAGGTAAGAGATTTCCTTTGCACAAAAATGGACTTTTTTTCAGATTTACTGTGAGGCCTGCCCTTCCTAGCCTGCCTAACACATGTGAAATTTGGTCCAGGTGGGTCTGGTAATCCTGGTTGAAGATTACCAAGTCGTCAACATATATCATAGTGTGGGAATACATAGCACCCCCCAAAACCATGTCCATCAAGCGCACAAAGGATGCTGGTCCATTGCATAGCCCATATGGCATTTTTTTGAACTGCCATGATCCCATATGACAACGAAAACAGGTGTACTTCTTGCTCTCAGTTTCCATTCCTATTTGCAAGAATCCCGATTTCATGTCCAGAACTGTAAACCATTTTGCCTTGCCTAGCATGGAAAATACTTGACTGGCATTATTGGTAGGCTGTGAGTCCTTCACCGTCTTAGAGTTCAGCATTCTGTAGTCAATACAAAATCTTTTAGCTCCTTCCTCTCCTTTCTTGGGAGCCAGACAAGGTACAGCCCCCCAGGGTGACACAGAGCGTTCTATCACATCTTCCCTGATCCATTCGATCATTTGGGCTTCAATAATAGCTCTTGTCTCCTTATTTACAGGTCTATGAGGTAGCCTAATGGGTCTTGCACCAGGTTCCACTTCAATCTTGTGTTGGTAGAGGTGAGTGCTGCCTCGTTTAGATGTTAACACGTTTGAATTCGTGTAAACATTTTCTCAGCTGCTTTCGTTGTGCATTTGAGCAATGAGCTTGTTGAATTTTTTCTTCCAACAAAGCATCATCTTTTTCACGCCTTTCATTGTCTACCTCCACTTCCAATTGCTTAAGTTGCTCAATTTTCGTTTGATTTGCTTTTGCAAAAGGAATAGTTTCTTGTTCCTCTGGCCCGACACACCAGCCACCATTTTGGGTGTCTGGGATGAGGCCAGTCCGACCCAAGAAAAGAAATCTCGTCCTAAAATAACGCTGTCTGCTGCGTTTTCTAAAACCAAACCAAGAAGGTCTGCTGCGCAGAATAACCACCAGGCCAACGTACCGTAGCTCTACAATAACCATCTCCTTGGATATTACAAGCCGCCAAGATGAAGGTTACACAGAAGTCCCTGCGCCACTTTACGCCCTTTGCCTGCAAAGTACGTGCTGTAGCACTGGAAATTATACTTGAACTGGCACCCGTGTCGATCAGTGCTAAAAAAGGTTCCCCTACCACTTTAATGTTAATTAAAAGCACATTCCCTGATTTAGTCTCCTCTTCAACACCTTTGAACAGTCGCACATTTGGAGCAAAGACACGCTTTAACGTGCCTTTCAACAGTCCAGCCCTAGCTCTCCAATCAGCGCTTTTCCCGGTCGTAACGCGGTTTAACCATGTTAACGACCGTCTTCTGCGTTCTTTGGTTTCTTAGTACACATATTGGACCTGTGGCCCTGTTCTTGGCATGTCCAGCAACTTCCATCAATCGGTTTTCTGTCCATCGTCTCCGTTTTAGGTTGTTCTGGCCCATTATTTGCAGCAACACCAGCTTTCTGTGCATTTGCTGCTCTTGGTGCAGCTTTCACAGTGCTCGTGGTGTTCTGTGTCTGATACTTGCCGGTTCGATACCCCCTCGGATTGAGTGCAGTAAAAGACACAGGTTCAACCTTGTGTTGAAACGATGGTGTACTCCCCGTGCTGGCCGTTTGACCTGCACGAAGCACCGCTTCATTTCTTGAAGGTTGACTTCCCTGCACAGCTTCACTGTATGTGGTGAATCCGCGCCATGCCAAGCGTGGCTCCACAGACAAGGACGGGTCGAGGTGGGGGGTGGTGGGTAAGTTCTCTGTGTTAGCAGAAACTGATTAACCTTGGCCCCTTCCCTTACCAATTCTCGCAGGGAGTCGAACTGTCGACCCTGGAGATGTTGCCTATAGTCCGGGTGCATTTTTGACATAATATGCCTTATCTTCTCAGCCTGAGAAGCTATGGGCCATAAGCGGTCAAAATACCCACACACAGCTTGAGTATAACTCGAAAATGGTTCATTAGGAGCCTGAGTCCTTTCCTCGAGTTCACGTTTTAAGTCCTCAACATAATTTGGGCTTTCAAACTCCAAATTAAAGTCTGACTCAAAGGTGTCCCAGTCCCTGTAAGGTCCAAACACCCTGTACCATCTTTCTGCTTCACCCTGCATGGCGAGAGGCACGACGGTCTTCAGTACATAAGAAGCTTCTGAAAGGTTGAGTACAGTGCTGTATTTATACAGCCCTTCCAAAAACTCTGATGACGATTTTTCATCCCCACGCCCTTTGTACGAAGGCATGGCGATTATTGGCGATTTTATGCTTAGCCCTTCAAACCTGCTTTGCAACAAATCTTGCCCCAACAAATCGTCCTTGTGTTGCCGGTTGAAATCCCCGGTCCCACAACTAGAGCCAGTCCGGCCTTGCATGTTACCATGCACAGCGTTCGTGTTCCTAGATGGAGCCACAGTGTTTCTACGTTCAGGTTCGCACGCTCTTCCTTCGCAGTCGTGTGGTTCCCCTCTTCGCCCCGTCTAATTGAATTGAGCCGTTCTCGAAATCGAGCAATTATCAACGGTAACTGCCGAGTAGTCACGGATGTCCTTTAGTTAGACGCACTTTATTATAAATTATTTAATCGTTTTTCCTAGTTCTGATGTATTATTTTTTTATTAAATTCTCAGGAGTTTTTCTGGGATTTGTTATATGGTTTGTTTTCCAGGATTATTTTCCTGGAGATTTTTTTATCGGATTTTTTTCATTATTTTATACATTATTTTACTTTTTATGCATAGTATTGTGTAATAAAGTAGGCTACTATTAAGACTGACCATCGTCCCATCTATTTATTATTACGAATATAACAGCTTTCATTCAAGAAATATATGCAGATAAATGCTTTACCAAATGCTTTTAAATAAATGCTTTATAAATGCTTTGACCTCCTCTGCAAAGTACAAGAAGCCAAAAAATTAGCTTTCTACTCTTCGTTTTAATGCCAGCTTTGAAATTAACAGGCATTTTTAAAATTGCCTTTCTTAAAATTCGAAAAGGCCCATATGAAAATTTAACATACCTAAGGTTGTATTCGATGCTTCTTCAGAGCTATAAAAATGATAATGAACAAACAGTCCAAATAATAGATAACTTTAAGGTGCCGGTGCCACTATAATGTCACTGGGTCACCTGTGCAGAGATATACACTGGACTCTTCTCGTGAAAACATCTGTTTGGCAACTACAAAGGAAGTTGACCAAGGAAGTTGACCGTCGACTAAATTTCTACAAATTTATAGTATCGGTTGATTACTGGATTTTTGGTTGGCGAATTTTTAGAGGAAAAAAATTCTATTTTTTTTTTTAAATTGTTGTAACCGTCGTCTGGCAGTGGAGGGGAAGCTGAAAGGAAATCCGGAAAGAAATATCCCTAAGAAAATGCCTTGGGCAGAAATACACTCGAAAAAATACCTCTGGAAAAAATGCCTTGAGGAAAAAATACCCCTTGGAAAAAATACTGCTCGGAAAAAAAGGTAGTACTCTACTCCTGTAATTAGCTACGCAACATCCCTGCCTCGCACGCGTTACCACTCTCGCTGCGGCTACACTTGAAGATCAGATCAGAAGCCACAAGTTATTTCCACGGGGTTATTCTTTTTTAGTAGGCGGGGGGGGGGGGTTGTTCGCGGTTGTTATTTCTTGGGGTACTAGTTCCGTGGTATTTTTTCCAGGTATATTTTCCCGCCCCGGTTGAAAGTTGGGGAGGGTGTAAACCGGAAATAATTTGTATACGTTCATTTACCAATTTTTTACTTTGATTAACAACACATAACACAAAAATTAACTGGAAAATAGTGGCTTACTAGGCCTAGACACAGGTTACTGAGTGATGCAGGAATTGCAGGTGTTAGCCTGGATAAGGTTTTTCTAGATCTTAGCTGGTCGACGAGAACCATCATAAACAGAACTCTTGATAAGACACGTCAGGTGAGCGATGAGATAACGAGGAGATCAGGAAAGATAGACATTTCCTGTAGCCAAGCCGTCGTTAGCAAAAGAACATAAACAATACGTTGGTTGACGTATAATTTTTCAGCTATAATTAAAGTAACAATGCTAGTTTGGTCACCGAATTTTCTCCACCGTCATAACCTAAATTAAACTGTTTTCTGTTATGTCACAATACCATGCGAAATCAATTTTTAATTCAACACTATATTTTCTACGTATCTTTCTTCGCTACGCACCATCCTCCTTGTGTTAGCCTAGGATAGATTATTTCAACAACCTCCACACATTCCTTCCTGTCCACTCAACCTCCTCACACAAACGCTTCCCCTCCCCCACCCCCAACAATTATTCAACATTTATTTACGGCATTATCAAGACACACGCTAGTGCTGCTTGTTTGATCGGGAGGCTTTGGTCGCCTGACAACATAAAAGTCACTAATATTTTCTTAATCAAGACACACGCAAGTGAGTCGCCCGCCAACAAGATAAACCATAACATCCAGATACATATACATATTATACAGGGTGTTCGGAAATTGGTGTCAAATATTTTGAGGGCCCGCTGTGTGATCAAAGATAAGAAGAAAAAGTCCTATAAACATGGGTCCGGAAATGCACCAGTCTTTAGTTACAGCCCCCCCCCCCCAGGTTTGGGGTAAACAGTTCTTAAATACCTCGTAATGATTCACCGTTTCCATTCCAAACTCAGGATATGTGCCATATCATACCTGGTATTTCAGTACTTCATAATACAGTATTGGGTCGCACAACTTATCAGAGGGAGAGGTAATTTTCTTATGGGGGGGGGATCAAACGTGGGGGAAGAGAGGAGTAACTGCTTTGGTCTTGTACTTTAATGAAACAAATTGTAGAAAAAACACATCGTGTGATTGAAAACAATCGAAAGTAGTACTGTACTTTCTTTCATTACGTGTAAAGACCAAGTAGGTTACATCGTTTTCCAAGTTTGTGCCCCCCCCTCCAAAAAAAAAACAACTACTGTACGTACATCTCTGTGGAGAGCACCAAACATTATCAATCGGGTATCCTCGCCATTAAAAGTGAGGGATTTAATGTGTTTGTTTTCTACTCTTCAAGCAAAGAAGCTTAAAACGTAAAAGTGGGGGAATCCTTAGAATTCGGATGATCACTTGTTTCATTGGCCGAAGCGGCGAGAACAACATTACTGTACTCAACCCACACATTTGAATTTGGTTGCTTATTTGTTTGTTTGTTTGTTGCCTTTGTCTAACGCTCCAGCTTCCACAAAAATCATCGCATAAACTTGGTTTTGATTTGGAGGTAAATCTCCACCTCAGATTCTTTGTAGTTTTAAGTGTTAAAGACAAAAATCCTTGAAAACCCAACTTCTAAAAAACAATAACTTAGAAGTCTTAAAAGTTACATTACAGCGGGCAAGCTCTGCCATTCATTAGTTGCTATCCCCCTGTTACGATCTCCCTTCCAGAATGTAATAACATTTATTGACAAAAACAACAACGTTTGTGATGCGAAAAAGTACTGTAATCACAAATTCAAATTGAACATTCGCATATCTGTACAAGGTGACCTTGAACACCATTTGGAGAGTCCACATTTCGGGGTTGACAGACGACTTCTTGTTAATACAGGGGTTTGTTAAATCACTTGATGACTTAAATCTAAAGGTGACATTGTGATCCTTTGTTCACGTTTACTGTTCGGTAGTTCTCTTCCCTAAGTATGGAGTATCCAGACATCGAACTGGCAGACATGCACTACATGTATGGTCTTGCAGATGGAAATGCATTGGAAGCACGACGTCTCTACGCTCAAAGGTATCCAGACAGGAATTTGCCATGTGCTAGAACGTTCAGTCGTATCCACCAGCGCTTACGGGAAACGGGAGACGGACATCGGATGCTGGAAGACCCAGAACTGTGCGAACTGTTGGCTTGGAAGACAGAGTTCTCCAGCACATAGCAGAAAATCCATCGGATAGCACACGACGCATTGCACGCAGAGAGGGTGTCAGTAATTCGACGATTTGGGACATTTTGCATCATAACCTGCTATACCCCTACCATTTGCAACGTGTCCAAGGTCTTGGCGAGGCCGACCTTCCACCACGACGAGCGTTCTGTGTGCGACTGAATCATGAATGTGGAGCAGACGCTCATTTCCTGCCGTCTATCCTGTTTACAGATGAGGCTGGCTTCACACGTGATGGCATATTCAACTATCACAACAACCATCTTTGGGACCATGCAAATCCGCACGAGGTACAACAATCTAGACATCAACAACAATTTAGTCTAAACGTTTGGGCTGGAATTGTTGGTGATCATTTGGTAGGGCCTTTTTTTCTACCTCGACGCCTAAATGGAGAAACCTACCTCCATTTCCTCCAGTATGACTTGCCCCAACTACTGGAAGACGTTCCCCTGGCAGTCAGGACACGAATGTGGCTTATGCACGATGGTGCACCTGCTCACTTCAGCCTTTTGGCCCGACATTACCTTGATGGAAGCTTTCCTGACAGATGGATTGGACGTGCAGGCCCAATAGCATGGCCTGCTAGATCTCCGGACTTAAACCCGTTAGACTTTTATCTTTGGGGACACTTAAAGTCACTCGTGTACAGTACACCAATTCCCAATGCTGATGTACTTCGCCAAAGGATTGTGGATGGATGCAACCAGATTCGCACAACCCCTGGAATCTTTGAACGGGTTCGTCGGTCCATGGCGCAGCGGCTTCGGAACTGCATCGAGGCAGAGGGGGGTCATTTTGAGCACCTACTATGATAAAACGCTTACGTTTAGTTTGTTTTCCGTCGTATTTATCTTTTTGAGTTGCTTGTCACAGAATGTTCTGGAGAGGAGGTCTTTTGCGGATGCGTATTGCAGTTAATTGCAGCAGAGCCGCAAATGCAATGATACTCAGTAAAACTTTGAGTAGCCATCTTCTGTTTACTTAATGATGTTTCATTTCTCGATTGTTTTCAATCACACAGTAATGTGATACGATGTGTTTTTTCTGGTATGTACAATTTGTTTCATTAAAATACAAGACCAAATCTGTTACTCCTCTCTTCCCCCACGTTTGATCCCCCCCCCCATAAGAAAATTACCTCTCCCTCTGATAAGTTGTGCGACCCAATACTGTATTATGAAGTACTGAAATACCAGGTATGATATGGCACATATCCTGAGTTTGGAATGGAAACGGTGAATCATTACGAGGTATTTAAGAACTGTTTACCCCAAACCTGGGGGGGGGGGGGCTGTAACTAAAGACTGGTGCATTTCCGGACCCATGTTTATAGGACTTTTTCTTCTTATCTTTGATCACACAGCGGACCCTCAAAATATTTGACACCAATTTCCGAACACCCTGTATATTTCAACAATCTGAGGATAAATAATGCGAAAAAAAGGCTGAAACTTGTTTGATCGGGAGACTTTGGTCGCCTGACAACATAAAAGTCACTGTTAGTGACACAGCTTAATGTTTTCTTGTTGAAAAAACGACGTAAATAACGTTGAAATTTGCCTAATGAAGACACACGCTAATGTGTCGCCCGCCAAGATAAACGATAACATCCAGCTAAAATATATACAGGGTGAGGCAAACGTCTGGTCACACGTAAATAACTGCCGTTATAGTGGTCCCATGGCTATTCTGAAGACATATGTATAACGTAAGTCAAATATGGAGAAGCCAATGAAGACATTCATCGTGAGAAATCTCCCTCGTCCAGCTAGTGCATTTCTTTACTCAGAGAAGGCACTTGGAACATTCCAGCTATAAAAAAAGTGGCTTAGCAACTTACTAAAATAAAATTTGGAATTGAAGTATTGTTATACTGTTAGCCTCAATTTTGCCTTATTTTTAAAATCATTTCTTGGCATCTCTTTAAGGAAAAATAGCTAAGCCGTTCCCCTCACCCCCTCCCCCACACAACAAAAAGGCTTTGAAGGAGGCTGGTGGCCTCTTACACTATCCTGGATGGTTCTACATGACTGTTGGGGGGATGACCAGCTGGAATAATGGTTAGTACGGCCATTTCTCATGTAAAATGTCCTGGGTATGCTCCTAACCTCAGCCACCCATGGCTTTTTCGGGAATAGAAGGGCCATGTAATGCCTCGTGCTCATGTCGATTGTGGTATGTAAAATATCCTAGGAATTTCCGACTGGATTTACTTACCAAAATTGTCCCTCTTGCCATCTGGTGCCATGGCTTCAGCTGGGAGTGCGTCAAACGTACAGCATCCTACAGCATGACTGTTAGGGACTGCTATGTTCCCCTTTAGTGTCATATTCATACCCTCCCCTCCTCCCCCCACTCCAGCAAAACAAGCTTTCACTCATGATAAAGCTGCCCTAACCTAGCTTAAACCTAACCCTTATGCAAACATTGTAAATCTCTTCACCAGCATACACGAACATTGTCATTACCTCAGCATCAAACATGTGTGTAGCTATGAGTGACGATAAACACTGAGTATTGAACAAAGGGGAGCAAAGAGCAAAACTAAATTCAGTTTAAAATCAAAACGACCCGTCGCTCTACAGAACACTAGCACTTTACGGAACAATAACCGATTATCCTGCACATGTGGGGGAATCCTCAGGATCACCGCCAGGGAGTCGACCCCATCAAACTGACAGTTACGCCGCTGTGCCTCCCAGTGCGGATAAACACACAGGAAATTGTACACTGTCTCCTCAGACGTACCACACCTGCACATCGAAGTCCTGGCCCAACCAATCCAAAAGAGATGGGACTGAAGCTGAACATGACCGGTGCACAGTCTAGACAGCAGGCCCGCCTCTTTACGAGACAAACGGTCAAGAGCGCTAGGCTAGGCTGCGTTACAGAAGGATGAATACCAAAAAGTGTTTGACCATTGGGTCACCCAACCCAGCGCTCCTGTTAGATCCTTTTGGACCACCTAGAATAAGCAGGCCGAAGATCTCTTGGGCCGACCACGAATTTTACCGCAGGGGTCAGAGGATGATAGCCCTTCTTCGCCAATTCATCAGCCAACTCGTTTCCGAAGTCTCCCCAGTGAGCCCGGGTCCACTCAATCTGAACATCTGTACCTACTTGACGTACCGAAAACAGTTTCCACCTAATCTCTAGAGTCAGAGGGTTGGTTGCATCCAGGAAAGCGAAACACTGTCGGAGGAAGCCAGCACCAGCCAGAGAATAAGTAATGATGTACAAGCTCGGTAGGTGTAAATCCATACCCACCTCCAACGCGATCGCAATAGCTACTAACTCTCCCACGAAAGCCGAAGGCACAGACGTGAGATGGTAGCTGCATTCAAGCCGAATGCCAGGAACACAAACTCCTATCCCACCTATTTCCTTATCAACACAGAAGGACGAATTGCAGTATATCTGGACAGATCCTGCGGCCCAGACAAGACTGAAGGGCGACATTACACCACACCCAAGCGGCAAAACTGACCCTCGGAAAATTGGCCAATTCCGGGGCAGCAAGGAGGGATGCCCCTAATACAGGAGCACCCAGCAAATCACGAGCTCTCTGTGACAAAGTCATGTAGTCCAGTATAATTCGGGCAAGTGGATCATTACGACCCCTCGCAATAGCCCGTTGACAGAGCCTAATTAGTAGCTCCTTGGCCCTAATATCAATGGGCATGTCGCCAGTTTCCACAAGCAACGCCAAGCCCAGGGTCGAAGGCAAACATCCGGACACAATTCTCAGGCAACTGTTCAAAGCAACCTGGATGCTTTTCATTGCACATTTTGAGGTCAGAAGGTTCGAAACATGGAATTCAGCACACGCTCTGATATATGTTTTATACAACTTGTTGATCGTGGCACGCTTCGCGACTGATTTATTACAGGCAACCAGTTTCAAGATATTCAGTCTTGATGTAACGGCGTCTCTAACAACGGCCGCATCCACCAACCAGTCCAGTGGGGGGTCAAGTAGGAAACCAAGGTACCTAACCTTGTCCGTCGACTCAACCTTCGTTCCATCCACCATGATTGAACCTGAGAGCATAAGGCCACGACTGAAGATTATGAGCTCAGTCTTGGCACTAGACAGCAAAAGTCCTATTGCTGCCAAGAGTTGGGAACCATAGGCGATAGCAGATTCCAAGGCACCTAGGAGGGTAGGGAGATCTCTTCCGGTCAGCCAAACTGCTACGTCATCAGCATACGCAACCACGCTCACAGTAGAGCTCATCTCCACCAAAACTGCATTGATTGCAACTGCAAACAAAGCCGGGCTAAGACAACTACCTTGCGGGAGACCCCTGTCAATAGACTGTACTCCAGACAAAGAACCAACCACTCTGGTCGAAAATTTCCGCTTACCAAGAAGAGCCATTAAGGCTTGCCTAAGGTCCTCGCTGATACCCACGCCACGCAAAGAATGATCCATCCAAGCCACATCGACTATGTCGTATGCTGCTTTAATATGCAATGCAGTCGTTTACCCAGGCCTCCCTAATGCCAGACTCGAGATACAACATCGCATCCTGAGCTCCTCTATGCTCTGGAAGCCAAGTTGGGCTCCAAAAAGCTTGTCATAGTCCTCCAATTGACACACAACTCTGTTGATGAGAATTCTCTCATAGACTTTCCAAGGGCAAGAGAGAAGAGCAATTGGGCTGTAGCTCGTGACCGCAGACCGCACCTTTCCCCTGCCCAACACAAGGGTGAGAATCGAAAATAGCTAAAATTGGGGCACTGGAGCTCCATTCAAGAGACTCTGATGATACTCTAGCAAGTCAGAGCGGCCTGCCTCATCCAGGCTTTGCAGGTCAGCATAGGCAATGCCATCTATTCCCACAGCACTACCTGGCGTACAGGCCTGCAAGGCTGCCGAGAGTTCAAGTAAGCTCAATGGTACCTGGCGCGGTGCAGAAACAGAAATGGAAACGGTAACCGTGAGGGGAGGGAGACCCTTTGGCGACCCGTAAACCGATGCGAAATTATTATTAACAGCATTCGCGAGACTGGCTCCACGCAGGACATTCCCTGTCTGGTCAAATGCCCATGTCACTGTAGGGCTGGAGTCTTGTGGGCGAACCAAAGCCCAGACTTTCGAGATAGGCAAACCCTGCAATACCCGCTCACACAATCTATGCCCAAAGTTAGCCTTTTCCCTACGCAAAATAAACCTCGTTTCTTGGACTACCTCAATATAATCATACCACCTGGCATCACTGCGATACCTCATACGGCTGCCAGGCCTTACGTCTATCACAGATAGCCATTCTACAAGCAGAGGTCCACCAGACTGGATTTTGTCGTTTTACAGAAGACCTTTTATGCACTCGTCGCTTTTCCCGAAGCCACTTTCTAATCCACTCAGCGAAAGAACCCGAGTCAATTTGTGGATATCCGCTGGACAGATGTCTCGGCTGGGTCACGGGGGCATGAGCTCTACTGGACAGTGCCACAGGGAAGTGGTCACTGCCTCTGAGATCAGACGAGATAATGAACGAAAACTGTGATGCCAAGTCTCTGAGGAACATAGGAAAAGATCCAGCACAGATTCTTGCACACGAGAACCGTACTGCCTTACGAAAGCAACAGAACGGTTTTGGATAACCTCCAAGCGGAGATGATCCAAAGAGCCTGCATTAATTCTTCCCCTGTTGTCACAGCGAGTACTCCCCCAGAGCATGTGGTGCACGTTAAAGTCTCCTCCCAGAATCAACGGACCAGGGAGCGAGTCAACCCACACCACCCACTCTGGCTCAGAAAACCGCCCAATCACATGGACAGCCCCTAGCGTGATCCATTGGGTTACCCACCAAACTTGAATAAGCATCAATACCTCTACTCAACGGATATGGGATGATAGAGCAGGGGATTGAATCTGTGAAAAACACACGAATTCCTGACATGCCTGGCCCAGTAAAACCATGAAAGCCCTTAATTGCAGGGACATAACCGTATGGGAATTTAGCTTCTACTATTCCTAAACTTTCTACATCACAGCACAACTTCTCCACATCCTCAATTTTGCTATTAGCTCCCCTCGCGTTCCACACACAAAACTTGAACGTACTTTGTGGTATGGGGCCGAAACTTACAAATTACAAATCACAAATCACAAATTCACTTGCAACAATTCACCACTTCCACCAGAATCACCGCTTTCCTCCACCATAGTATCACAAGATGCACAACAGAGTGATTTAGACGAAGCCACCATTTCCTCGCTCTCATCTGCCCAATTTGTTATTGGTCGCGACTCATGTGCCGATAGCAAATTATCAGTAGACACAGCACTGACACTACTTGCAGAGATTGCTAACAACGCATCCACTGCGGGAACAACATGGGAATTGCCTGCGCCTTGGATGTTGAACAATCTAAGGGGACCCTCAGTTCACCATGAGCGGGGACGTCGGGAGAGTAGTGGAGATATCTGGGGGTGACCCCAGACCTATCCCTTCTGGATCTTCAGGAGCCGATAGCACAGAAAATTGGTTGTTACTGTCCGTGACTACTACCTTCGGTTGTGGGGACGAACTTGTGAAAGCAGACTTTCGACGTTTTGATGCACGTACACGCGACCACTGTTCTGCTGGATTGTCCCTGACTTGATCAGCTTTGACCGACAGTTCTTTCTCGCTACGAATGGATTTGTTCCACTCCGGAGGTGGGGCGAGATGTACGCAAGGGGCATTCTTTGGCATCGTTGTATGACAGGTGCGGCAGTACGGATTGGGACAATATTTTCTGATGTGCCCACGCTGGGAACATTTTAAGCATTGTGGCGGTCTGTTGCTGACAACCAACAAGGACGACACACCCCTTATACCTACTTGTTCTGGAATATCGTCAACAAAACAGACTCTCTAAGCCGTAGCACAATTGATATAATACCGTTACGGCAATGCCTCAAGTATTCGTCTGCATGCATTTCATGAACCAAACTGATTACTTCTCCATATTTTATAAAGGCCCTCTTGATATCTACGTCAGCAACGTCCAAGGGAAGCCAGTGTATCTTGATATGGAGAGTTCTATCTTCTAGGTCATGAAAAGTCGCCAGCCTGTCGCCTAACCTAAGTTCACCCATATTCTTCACGCTTCGTTTTGTATCTGGATCAGCAAATGAGACGTGGAAAACGTTGTTAGCTCTGAGCCAAGTTATACCCGTTACCCGTTTCAGGTGTACCACGGCCGCCAAAGCTTTTTTTGATGTCTACGGTGAAGTACGGACATCCCGCTCTGTCCGCAATGACGATTAGGGACTTCTGCATCGTGAGGTTACCCAAACTGCCTTTATACAGAGACTTCAACCAGTTTAAGTTTCTTACGCTCACCTCTTGCTTACCTTCCTCACCAGTCACTCGTGTGTTATGTCCGTTGACTGCTGCTTCAGCATACGTGACCTGTTGCACATATCCTTCAACCACTTCAGAGCCTTCCATGAAATTCCCCACATTTTCCACTGGCAGTCTAGAGAAGACGCCCTCCAAAACAAACCCACGCAATCCATTGTTGGATTTGACATTGTTCACTTTGATCTCATTGTTCAAAATATTCTGCTCTTGAATCCCTAAGCCTTGTCCAGTATTGGCTAATTTCCCTCCCACCACGCCATATAAATTCAAGTCCAATTCGTCGATGCCTATCTCAGCAGCAAACTTCTGCACTTCAGTCATCTTCTCGTCCGTTACCAGCCTCATGTCAATCTCACGTTGATTCAGTATACCCTTTTGTTTTAAGACCAGCATGAAGCGCTTCACCACCCGCGCCATCTTGTTTCATGTCAATAAACCTTGGGTTAAACCATGGTTTTTCGATCAGCGTCTTTTGGGTAAAGGTTGGGAATCTTCCATTTCTAGTTTTATTTACGCCAAAATAGTTTTCAGATGGCGCTCGCAATCGCAAGCGGCAATAGTATTTGCTAAAATAGCATTATTTTGAGTTAGGGATTGATATCACTTCTTTGAAGGGCCGAAACCACTCTCAACTTGGTGGCCTCCTTACCAGTTTATGGCTTTGTTTATTTTGCTTTGTTTTTACACTTGGTTTATTTTTCCCTAATTGGACGTGAATACAATTTCTTTGCAACGTTGTTTAGATTTAGTGTGATACACTAGTGTGTGCCTCGGCACGTACGTCAGTATACACGTTCTCATTGTCCTAACTTTGGCCGTCGAATGAGAGACGATGCCGACAATACTAACAATGGTTATAACTTTATTTTCGTACTTACGCGCCCTCCCACGCCATCCCTGTAACGCTCCCAGGCTCCAAACCATAAAAGGTACGCAGTTCGTATTGTAGTGCACCCATTTGTCCCATTTCATAGCTGGAAGCCTTCCCGTTATCTCGGAATCGATGAATAATCACCCTATGGGATTTAACATGGGGATGAGCGGACTAGCTAGCTAGTAACCCATTTTCAACGTTATTGAGGGGCAGATTTTGCATTGAGAGCAGCATAGCTTGCATTCAAACACGAGTTAATTTTTGTCAGGTGGGTCATTGCTCTTGATTTCAACACAATTTAAGCTTTTGTACCGCATTATTATTTTTCCCCAAGTACCTGAAATGTGCCAAACTATGCTTCAAGATAGAAGACACTGACGCAATGGCGTTGCGCTACAATGGTTTACAACGTCGACAGTTGAATTGATGTGATGTTTGTTGTGATGTTTGTTGCCTAACTTGGCGCGACACACTAGCGTGTGTCTAGATAACTGCATTGCAATAATTATGTTCTTTATTGTTTTCTCGTGTTTTCTGAATAAAGTTGTTAATTCGTAATCATATCTTAACTCCTCACCTGTTTGCGTTGCTTGCATAAGTGCAAGCATTGCGAATCCAACGTTTTCTGTAATCATGTAAAACATTAACACTGTTTTACTATCACAATTGTTTTCCAGGAATTAAACGATTTTCATCCCCCCCCCCCCCTCCCGTTACCGAGGGAGACGACTGATTACATTTTCCCGTTTCACACTTTGCAGCAAATAACTCTGATAGCCCGATTTTTATAGCCAGCCATTTTTTTTCTTTGCCTTACTGCCCGTTTGGTTACAAATTTCACAGCTGCTGCTGCCCCCCCGTGCCCCCCCGTGTCCGAATGTTTTGCCTCTAACCCAAAAATATCTATGCCATATCAACGCATCCCTCCGCATTTTTCCGTGGCTACGATACAAAAATCTCTCTTCTGCTCCCCCCCACGACCATTCATTCGTTGTCCATTCCTCATTTCTTTTAACTTTCAGTTGTACATGCACCCCGCCCCTCCCCCTCCTCGTGCTTTGAAACTAGAAATGTTGAGTAGCGTACATAAATATTTTCTCTTGGTAAGGGCAAAGTTTACACTTCTGCTTGCTAGAAAACGTGTGACTACTTTATCTAGACAGTACGATTATTTTTCTTGCTTTACGTAATGTATGGCTTAATAAAAAAAAGTTTCGCAGATAATAGCGAATAAATAGATTTTCCAAAGATTTGTGCCCCTCCCCCGCTCGCTCCCCCACCTCAGTTATTCACGCAAGTGGAACAGTTCGGTGGGGTGGGGGGAGGGAGGCCAGAGAATAAAGAATATGTTTAACTTTTGAAAATATCACCGCACATGTTTAGTTTCTATGCGTCTAGCGTGATGTAGGCCTTTATAAGTCGTACCAGGAGATAATGATATACACCACGTCCGTAGGGTTTATTACACTCCTGGTCCTACCAAATATTCTTCCTTCTTTGGCTGCATTTATTAGCGCCTTCGAAAATCCACCAGGCGCGAGCTCAACAAAACTCCTCCATCTGGGGCCAATTTGGTACCTTTAACAAACAGAAATCCCTTGAGTAATCTCCCCTCTGCCTCCAGACCGGACGACTTTGGTTGAGGTTGGCTAATGGTTTTCGAATGCGGCTTATGGCAGTTGGAGTGAATATGACGTCACCCTCTAGCATCCCCGCCTGATTCCCCTGTCTCCTGCATTTAATCTTTGCCGTGAGCCGGAAGTAGAAACTAGCGCAAGTTTGCGTACAGAAAACTGGAGTATTGGTGCTTCTTATCCTACCATTTATCATTCTTCTTTGCGTAGATGGGCGATGCAGTGTGTCGAGGCCGAGGGTCTTTGTTGCTCTCTTCACAGTCAGAAATTATACTGAATTTCGACGACGAACACACAAGGAACGTTTGCAAACTTACATCTTAAGTGTTTGTGAGGCATTTGAAGAAATATTATTCGCTTATTCACGAAAACGATTCTGCAACACGACAAAAACGCGTTTCCATTCACAAATGAGCATTGGCATAGTCATAACGATGCTCTGAACAGTCTGTCAGCGTGGATTGGTGGTGACATCATGGACCAGGGAACAAGAGGTCTAGCGTTCAGTTCCTGTAACTTGCAATTTTTTTGTTCTTTAAGCTATCATTAATTTTGTAAAACTTTTTTGTAGTCTTGTGATGACCAACTCCTGTTTTCTTAACATATTTGATTTTTTTTTTCATTATTAGGATTGTTCTTATCTCGGTGAAATAAACAATGGGTAAAAACAAGGCTTTGCTATATCATTTTAACTAAATTAGAATACAGGTGCCTATATATCATTGCTTTAAACTGGCTACTAATACACTCAGGTTAGTTGAAACAGGGATAGTGCAAATTCTTCCCCCCACTCCCCGAAATTAACTACTAACGTTGTGAGATACGTATAGTGAAGCTACCTTCCTTATATATTATGCTTTTGATTTCTATACCATTTTTCAGAGCTTTTCACGCAAAGTGAACAAGTTTTTTTAATATTTTTTTGTTGCCGGAGGGGGAGAGGGTATAACCATGTTACCATACCATAGCTATTTGGTTCCAGTTACCCTTTATGTGCATCTTACTTTGTACACATAGTTAGGACTTCACATTTTTTCATGGGGTTTCCTTCTGACTGAATAAAAGACGATTTTTAGATATTTTTGACAAGAGCGTATTACTAGCACAGATAAAATTTTTGCATGAAATAACAGAGGACACAATGGTGAACATGGTCGTATTTTTACATTTTTTTCTTTCGTTCACTGTTAAAATCCAAAAAATTGCTGAAGTAGCAAAATCAAAAAAAATTCGACTGAAGTTGACTGAATTCGACAGAAGTGTGTATGGCCGTGTGTATACTAATTCTTTATTATTTTGAGAAAAACGTATGGCTTATTATAGAAAACTATGTTGGCAGTCAGTAAGTGTGTTGCCTTAACTTAATTAAACAGTTGTTACAAATTTAGATTTGAATTCCATTGCCAAAAAATCCGGTTCCTAAACAGCTGTCAATGTTATTTCAATGCGACATTTTTCTTCCTATTTTAGTCAACACAATGCCCACCAGATTGCACCACGATCCAGTGCAAGTAACGTAAGGCAAATATCTGGTGTTGAAAAGCTGGAAATTTAGTATGGGTGATGGATGCACTTGAAGGGTAACTGGGAAATAATAGTTATGGTTGAGAGTTCAAAACCCCTACTTAGGGGGATGGGTGGAACCACCCTCTCCCCCGAAAATGTGTTTTTTTACCGTATTTCCGTATAACCCAAGCAAATTAGGGTTAGACCTAGAGGAAAAATATGTAAAGCTGAAATTTTGGACAGTGACCCTATTGACCACTAGGAACAACACACTGCCTTGATTTCTAGTGGGGGGGGGGAACTCCCCACCAGATTGCTTTAGATTGCACCATGCACCAACCAGCACGAGTGACGTAAGGCAAATGTCTGGAGTTGCCAAAATGGTCATTCCACTGCATCTCACAAACTGTGTGAAAGCAAGTGGATGACCTTTGCAGATGACATCAAGGTCAATCCACTGCCAGCTTTGGAATGCCTCACAAATCATGTGAAGACGAGTGGATGACCTTTGCAGATGACATCAAGGTCATTCCACTGCCAGTGTTGTCAATATATTACTCACAAACCGTGTTAATGCAAGTGGATGGCCTTTGCAGATGACAT
>JAHWFP010193313.1:52955-66768 GCA_023313725.1 Lithobius niger
CCCCCCCCCAACGCGTGGCCCCCTGAATAACTGGCAGACGCTGTGAGGAGAGCTTGTTTTTATTATATGTTGAATGTTGAAACGGTACGATTATAACAGTTTGTTCATTAAGCCTAGCAGTTCGTTACGTAACAAACCGTATTTTATCCCTCTCACTTGTAATTTTTCCCTTCCTTCCCCCTTGCAACATTTCGTACCGCGACAGACACTCCGCCCATTCATCCCCACCCTCCTCACCTGCCAGCAATGGATGCTCCCTTTTGGCTTTTCTAAATACGAACATGCATTATCACGTAAATAATTCCTTGTTCTTTCAATCGTGCTCAAACATACGAAGGCAGTGTTTAAATTTAGATTTATTACGTTTTCTCTTCTTACAAACCTGCTTCAAACGCTTCGTTACTCTGTTATCACCAGTATCTAGTGCCGCTTTCTGTCGGTAGATGGCGAACCTACGGAGACGGCTAAAGTGTCCCTCATTCAATGTTCCCATGGCAAGGCCTGGTGTAATCTAGTTAGGCAATGCTCAAACGCCAGCAACGGCTACCGATACAACACCGACCCCGGTTCATCAGTTAAGGCCTGAATATCAAAATTTTTTGGCGAGATATGTCCCCATTTTGCATCAACTTTGAATTAAAAGATGTGCCCACCCCTCTAATATATTGCAGCATTGTGTAGGTTTCCATACTTCTCTCCTGCATATGCAGGCTTGAGGTATGATCTTCGTATTGTCGATGCCTTGTGGGTTGGCTTAGATCCGTTGTTTTTAAATTTGTTTTAACTGCTCTGTAATTGAAGCAAACAGTCCGAATTAAAGCTGGTCTTGTTAGAATATAAGATCCTCTAATTTCAAAAGGAGAGAAAAGACAACTGCTCTGACTGGGACTCGAATCCAGGAGTTCTGTTCAGTCTGTCTCAGTGGTGACTGAAGACCACGTTATATTCTCACAAAGGCGGTTTTTAATACGGACTTTTGACTTCGTCTGCCCTTTACCTTGTTATTTATAGATTAAATTATTTCGAGTATGGAGGCCAAGCAACAAAGTTGCTTTCCCTCCTTGTATGTGTGTTTGTGATCTTTACGTCACCACTTAGAAAGACAGGAGCCAGGGGCCACCCCGGTACCATAGTGTTGAAAGCACCTGGCCAAGTCAGCTGTAAAGTCCTGGGTTCGATTCCTCGTCGGGGAAGTTGTCTTTCCTTTCTTCTGAGATTAGTGTATCTTGTATTCTCATAAGTCCAGTCTTTAAATGTGGACTGTTTGATTCTCTGTAGCTATTGCTTTGTGATTTATTTTCTATTTTCTGTCCAATTGGTTTTGAATTCTTGTTAAACATGACAGGGAGTGTCTTTGAAGTATTAGTATTGATTGCCATAAGCTACTCTGCTTTTTTAGACGACAAGACGTAGCAAAAGTCCGAACGTCAGTAATATTAATTTGGAGGTGTACAGCCTAGGTACTGTACTACCAAGCTGTACTTATACCCGTATTTTAAGGATACACCATATGGTCGCAGCAAAGTGACGTTGCCAAGGAAAGGAGGAATGTTGGGCGAGCCGATCTAGCACGGTCTGTGCATTAGATCGCGACATCTACTGACAACTAAGGACAATTTTTACAACGAAAACTCAATTTGTGTGTGGTTTTATGTAGCTCATTATTATTAGGTTTAAAACCAATTAAAACTATTTTTTTTTTCAATTATTATACAGCCTCGCAAAAGTTTTAATGTCAAATGTGTGATTTTACCGGAATTTTGTGTGTGGGGGACAAAGAGTATAGCGCACTTCTTTGACCAACAGCCCTTGGAAACAGATGAATCTGCCATGAATCGGCGCTATCAGCGGCCATATTGTACAACCTGATCACTCGTGTTATTCTAATTATAAGGTCTGGCTGGCTAATTTAGTACCATCTGTACCTATGGGTTAGGCTGGGAGAGCATCAAACCTTCATAGTTTAGTATAACCCTGGTTCAACAAAGGGAGTTATCCCGGTTATGCTTTACATCTTAATTAATAGTGTATTGGGGCGTCTTGTTGGATACGTACGCAAAGACAAACAAAACCAATAAGCATCCTTTTCAGTTAGTATAGCAGGTTGCGGAAACCAGTATGAAATTACTAAAACGTGTCTACCAAGTGAAATAAGCAACTAAAATAAATCTAGCCAATTCTTAACTCTTTATTACAATTTGTTATACAATTTTCATCAAGACGTATTTTCCTAAGTAACGATAGGATAAAGGGGAAGGGAAATCGAATTATTCCTATTTTTATTATTTTTTCCCCATGCCCTAGCTGGTTTAAAATAAGAAGTTCCTGCAATCCCAAACCTACCCAAGCAGGCAAGCCGCACTCTGCCTTGGTTTTATCCTAGTACAAGACGCATTTCTTAAAATTTTGACAAATTTCGAATTCGGGGCGATGAACTCCTCGAAAGTGCCAACATCGACTCCTTGTTGTTTAAGGATTGGAATCTCTGCTCGAATCTTGTTGAGGTCTTGAAAGGCATAGAGAGCCTGGAAAAAAGAATTAATACAATTAATTAATTAATACAATTAATTAATTAATACAATTAATTAATTAATACAATTATTCTAAATTTTCCACAAGCTGATTCCGTCTCACTTGTTTACCATGACTGCGGTATTTTAAGCCAGTGGTAAAGTGGTAATGGCCTACGATTTTACTCCACCACTAACTGCATGTCTATATTACGACAATCAACTTTGTTTCTTGTATCTTGCATCTCTGATCGTCTCCTCGCCAATGTTACTCTCACTTCTCTCTTGTTGCTGTTTTAACCCTCATTATATCATTGTTCCCATTCTTCCACATATTTACTCTGTGATAAATTGCTCATCCGGTATCATGTAGTGCTTCTCTCTTCTTCCTTTTTTCTCTTCTTAGTAGTGCCAGATAAGAAGATACAATTACTCGCCACAATGTTTGAAATTTGAAGTAGACCCAACATCTATTCTTTCTCCGTGAGTTCTCATTTTAACTTAGTTCAAGTTTAAAACCATACTAACCAGGTTATAGGCCTATACGTATAGGTAGAAGAATGATGAGCAAAGTTAGTAGAGGATTGAGGCAGCATCACGTTTAACCCAACAGGAACAGTACGCTCCGCTTCATGACAAGTACAAAAATAAACCAGGATGTTCGGAGCTAATTTGGATAGCTTGTCATAGTTTTCCTTTTTGTTTCTTCATCCACGGTCAGTGGTACGTATTGCAACATCCGTCTTCTATGTATTTGTTCAATAGTCAAGCGTCAGCAACGACTCCCTCACCAAGCACAAAGGCCAGTGGATGATCGATACAACATGTTCAACCCTTTCCACTGCATCTATAGCATGCAACCTTGAAAAATGATATATGTATCATCAGGAGGGCGATTAACGGAAAGAAGACTACGTGATCGACGAACATTGAAAAAATTTAGTCAAGAAAGTAGTCGAGGTGTAGCCTTACATTATTTTTCGTTTGTATGGGGTCTTATGGAAAGGGCACATCTACACAACAGTACCTATAAAATAGCTAAGAACCTGCTTTATAGGATAAATAGTTTTATCTGTAGAGAGCATATAGTAGAAAAGTGACGTGCCAACAAAAAAAAAAACAGCAGCCAAAAATAAAAATCACGATTAGAGCTTAAGTCCAGAGGCTCTAGTCTCGACTGGATCACCTTCATCACTTATTGCACTCTTTTCGGCTCTCATCCTTTTTCTAACAATGAAACGATGCCAGAGCCGAATTCGAGTGCCAGAGCTGCCAAGGTTTATTTTTCCATTGACGCCGCACCTGAAGGCTATATTTTATACTAAGCGAACAATAAACACTTCTATAAACACTACGATTACATGAAATTAAATGCCTGCCATTGCAGAAACTATCGACGTACAAAGTCTGTTTTGTTGATGCTGTTAATGAGGCTAACAGTTTTGTAGAGCAGTTTCTACCTCTTCCGCTGATAAAGAGACAAACCGAACATTTAAACGTTACCACCGTGTTGTTGGCAAGACAAAGTATGAGCACCGTCTTATTTAATTTACTGTATTTTATTTCAAAGGACGTTAGCCTTTCGCAGGCAGGTTGTATAGGTTATTGCTCGCTATCCGAGTGCCAAGAGCTAACAATGTTCAGGTCGCGCAGCGCCCGAGGTATTGTTAGCTTATGGCACGAGGAAAGCGAACAATAACCTCTTATTATTTCCCTCTTTTCGGCGTCTTTGGATATCGATATATCATTTAGCCATGGAAAGAGGGGGGGGATTGAGGCTTAATGGTGCGTCGACGACTTGGTCATTAGCGCCAACCTCAGTCACAGTGCAGTGCCAGGGAAAGGCCGCCAAGGTTAAACCTATTAGCCAAGTTAATCGCATCAAATAATTATAAAGTTAAAGGAAAAGAAGGGAGTTTATGTGGTTGTGGGCATCTGAATCAAGTTAATTTTAAGCTAATCTAGACGTCGCCACCAAGTAGATCCATTCAAAATCAAAACTGGTATAAGAGAAACCACCAAATGATATCACTACTCAACGGGTCGATCTTTGGATATTGATATCATTTAACCAGGGGAAGGCCGCCAAGGTTAATCCTATTAGCCAGAAAATTTGACGCATTGCCCTCTTCTTTAATTTTTTTTTTGCCTGGAGTGATTACGGTTATCTGTAAATATGAAGAAATGAATAAATGTTAATGTCAGAGCTATAGGATTGTACAGTTCGAAGTCCAACATGTTTCAGTAGTCTAAGAAAGTAGGCAGATAAAGATATTAAAGAAGAGGCCAATGCACCAATAGGTTTGCTGGGTAATAAGATAACCTATATCGGCCTTTCCCTTGTTGAATGATATGACAACTTTCAAACGCCGACCCTTTTTGGAAAATTGGTGGTTTCTCTCATACCAGTTTTGATTTTGGGTAGTTGGATGTGTTAAGTGTTACCAATATCAAAAATGTAGTATCTCGATTTAACCTAACACAGTGAAGCAGTTATCCATTATAGTATTGATGAGCATTTTTGGCGTGTTACTTAAATAAATTTCCTAACACTGTGGACACCTGTACTATTATATGTGATTACATTACAGTATAATAATGTGATTGTCTTATGTTGGTAATTTAGGCTGGCTGTTAGTGATATTAAGCTTGTAGCACACTGCTCCGTTCCGTTCCGACGACTGATGGCAACAGAAGGTCCAGCACACATTGCTTTTGTCGCTGATCATTTCAGTCGGCTCCACTGATCTTTAAATTTGATCGCGCCCAAATTGGCAATCAAATGAAGAAGGATTTGTAGTGACCTTAATGTAGTTAAATAGAAAGTCGTAGTAAGTTTAGTATTAATTCTTTACGACCGGGCGTGATGAAATTTAAGTCCAGAAGGTAACTGAAATAAGTTCGCATCTGTATTTAGTAAGGGAAAGGCGTTGTGCGCCGGCACGTGACGGACGACGACGACCATCGACTGACGGCAGGTGCGTACACTTCTCTGATTCGATCAGTTTTCGACTGAAAGGATTCTGCCTCGACAGTCCCGTTCGCAACCCGATGGGTCTTCACGGAACTGGACTGAGAAGTATATACGCGATTTCTCTAATTTACATGCTTTTAATCCAAACAGAAATTTGATGGCCTGCAACATGGAGTGACGGAACGGAACCGAGTAGTGCTCTACAAGTATTAGGATCCTTGCCAGATCGGTTGTCATCGTGACAGATTGTTATTATTATCAACATACTTATTCATTAATCCTTCAGCCTTAATAAACCCCAATATATTTTGATGCAAATAGCCGTTTAAATGCTGTGCCGCAGTTGTCTGAAAAATATTGCATTGTTTGCTTTCTTGAGGAGACGTGCTGCTGTAATGCGTTTTCCCGACTTAATTTCTATCGATTAGTATACCAACTTTTTCGCATTATAAGACGACTTTTGAACAGTTTATGGCAAGTAGGTCGTTGCACTAGACGGGGCGTTCACTTGGCTGAAAGCGGACCACTCTGACTACTTGGCTATGATGCCCACGTCGTTCGGGGTGTTCGGGGTGGGGGGCTTTCGATGGGACAAAAATTTTTGTCCTTTTGCTTCTTTTCTAAAATTCGTGTGTTGATGCGAAACAGCTTTTTTGTTTTGGTAACTTGAAATTAACGTCAGTCGATTGCTCTGAAAGCGTTTAAAGCTTGTAGTCCGTTCCGTTCCGTCACGTCACGTCGCAGGCCGTCAACTTTCTGTTTAGATTAAAAGAATGTAAATTAGAGGACA
The DNA here is from genome assembly GCA_023313725.1 of Lithobius niger. Lineage (NCBI taxonomy): Eukaryota > Metazoa > Arthropoda > Chilopoda > Lithobiomorpha > Lithobiidae > Lithobius > Lithobius niger. The sequence goes on from JAHWFP010193313.1 coordinate 59,230, forward strand.
GGATTGTCGAGGCAGAATCCTTCAGTCGAAAACTGATCGCATCGAAGAAGTGTACGCACTTGCCGTCAAGCCCTAACCAGACTGGCTGCTCGCCGCTGCACGCCGACGTAGTATGGTGTAAAAAAGACTTCAATATTCGTCCTTAACGCAACACCAACCACACGATTGCTGCAATGTTGACCTTGTAGGCACGTAGTTGGCTCCCTATGGCTCAGAGGCGTTCTTTGCATTCTCTCACAATTGTGTACAAGTCTCTGCATTACAAAGAACCATTTTATTTGTTTACCTTATTTAATTCTGCACTGGCTGATCACAGTTATCCAACAAGATTCAGTCATGGCCGCCCTTTCACTCCCCCTCGCACTACTAAATACCAAACGTCGTTTCTGGTTCAGAGCATGAAGTTATGGAATGATTTGCCCCAAGTCATTAATCTTGTTCTAGTGTTGGAACTTTCAAAGCTCAATTATTCATGTTTAATTCATATCTTGGTCACCATCCCTCTTCCACTCTTTTTCTTCCCTTCTTTTTCTTTTTTTTCCCTCTGTCTCCCCCCTCCCCCAACCCCCACTGTATCCCATCTTCTTGTTTACTTTAGTTTTTGCTATTGTCTGCTGACATTGTACATAATTACATGATGGTTTGGGTTAGGTGTAAGAATGGGCCCAGTGCCTAAACCTCGCCCTTTGTGGCACAATCAATTTTTATTCTTGAATTTGTCGATCTTTGTACTTTCCCGTGCTACAATAAAGTTTATTATTATTATTATTATTAGTTACGCATGGCTGCGCACGAAATTTTCTTCTGTCTGGAGAGGCCTTCAGTCGACCGCTGTCGTCGTCCGTCATGCGTCAACGCACAACGCATTTCCTCTACTAAATATCGATATGAACCTATTTCAGTCGCCTTCTGGACTTAAACGTCGTCATACCTGAGCGCAAAGAATTAATACCTAATTTACTACGACTATCTATTTAATTACCTACGGTGCATTGAATCGGAAAATTCGATTAGTTTTGGCGAAATTAATATAAATAAAAAAGTATTATAATATTAGTACATCGTTAACAAGAAAAAGTTCGTGAGATTCTTGAAATGTAATCGATTTTTCAATGCCATTAAGCAACGTTATCATGAAACAATGCAGAAAAGATTTTATTATGCTTAAGTAAGTTTATGCATAAGTCACGTAGTGTACAATTACAATTATATGAAAATCATATTATGCTTAACAAGAAACATATGCTTGTGCAAGAAATTTTATGCATAAGGCACGTTACTTATTTGTGTGAAAATCCCAGTATGCCTAAGTCAGTTTTTTGCGTAAACATATTATTGCATTTCAGTTTTGGCAGTGTGCAAAAAGGCACAATAATGCGAAAATAATACATTATATGAAAATCCCATTGTGCGAAAATTGGTAGTAGCATTTTATGCTCTGATTCAGGTATTGTTTTATCGTGAATATGCACTCTGAGTAGTGTCAGCGATAATGCGTTAGTAATTTTATACTTTAAGGCACATCATGGTTAAACTCAATTGTCTAAAAACATTGTACATATTGTCTGTTATGTAACAACACCATTATGCATCATTTTATTATGAATTGATTTATTTATGCACTAAAACAGATGGGTGAAAGAAAGATTATTCTGTAATCACATTCTAACCAGAGGTAACTTCATGCATAAATCGTATTATGCACTGGGATATTATGCACTACTCACCCGTCCCGCAAATGACCAAAACACATTAGTGCAAATGTTGGCTTCATTGCATAAAATAATAAACTAAGCAGTTGTGTAATTAGTTGATTGCATGTAATAAAGTACGGTAGGGAATAGCAGACATAACTAAATTAATAAGGGTTCGTCTAGCACTATGCGGTGTAAAACAACCCCCCCCCCCCCTAATATACCATATCATACACGGCGATTGAAGTCCTCTCTCCAGGAAAACTAAAACTACTAATTTCTCCGTTTCTATTCAATATATTTCGACCAAACGTGGTCAGATAGTAGATAGCAACTTTTCCTAACTTTACATCAACTTTTATGTAATTCCGTGCAAGAGTAAAAGTAGGGAGCTACACGGAAATTTGAAAACTGTTCACTTGTTGTTGTTGTTCTTCTTCTTCTTGTGTGACACGGTTTCAGAAAAAAACTACTGCACCTACCTAAAATCTGAAACGTGATCTCAGCCAGAAATTTCCCTGGGCTTCAACCTTACAGGGACCACTTTTTCGATTGGTCCATCCATTCCGGAGTTACGGGACTCTAAACGATCATTTTGATTGTTTTACATTGTTTTAATCATTGTATTTAGGGAACAATGCCACTCAGCAAACTCCAGATTCATTCTTCGTGCACGTGTTATGTCTTTGCTAAAAAGGTGATTGTTGAAGGGTAAAATGAAAAATGTATAGGGTAGATGGGGCGTACGGCTACGGGCCACGGCTCCTAATAAATGAAGAAAGAAAAACCGGTGACGGTGGCTGTTGCAGACATAGGGCCTTAGGGCTTCGGGCAGATGACCAGGAGTGGTTAACGCTCGTTAAACCCTTTGAAAAACGGTGTCTGTGGCCTTGCAGTGCTGGAAATACCGGTTCTCGTCAGATCACCGAAGTTAAGCAGCACTAGCCCCGATTAGTACTTGGGTGGGTGGCCTCCTGAGAATCCATTCCGGGTGTTGCAGACCTAGGGCCTCGGGCTTCGTCGGGCAGATGACCGGGTGCGGTTAACGCTCGCTAAAACCCTTTGAAAAACGGTTAGTGTTAGTGTTGTTAGTCTACAGCAATGTACAGAAGATTTAATTGGAGCGTACGACTGTGGGTCATGGCCTCTAAAAAAATTACCGTGAAAGACGGTTGAATGAATGAATGTGATTTAAGCTGATTTAAGTTAAATTAGTTTGATTTGGTGTGGTTTAATATGATTTGATGGCTGATTTGTATTGATGTCGTATTTTCGGATGATTGGGGCGTACGGTCTAGGGCCAGGGCCTCAAATAAATCTTTCGTGAAAGAATCCGTGTTTCAGCTAAACGCATATAGATTTAAACCAAAATAAGCTACGTTGTTAATTTCGAGGCCGGAGCTCGAAATTGACAGCTAGAAATGATAGGATGGCGTATTTATTTCGTAAATGCAGGCTTCCAGAGCTAAGTTGAATTGTTTCAAAGCGGCCAACAACAATGCATGCATAAACAATGCATACATAAACCTTTGCAGCATGACACCTTAGCCGTACAAAAGGTACACGGGATACTAACAAAAACGTTTTTGTTAGTAATATATTTTTTATGTTATGTTTTTTTATGTTCAAAAAATATTTTGCAATACACAATGTAAACTTTTTTTTATATTAAGTGGTATTCCTAAAGGTTTTTTTTAATACCACTTTTCATCTTTTTTTGTATATTCTAAGGTGTTTTAATAGGCTTTTTTCGTAATACACAATAAAATAATTAAACATTAAGGAGTGTTCAAAAAACCGTTTTTTTTTTTAATAGTTATTATTAGAGTTGTTCTTTAAACTTCAAAATGGAATGAAAAGAATGCAAACTTACTGTATGGACCAAACCCATCATATTCTCAAATTTAGCATTCCCGGTGTATGTCCGCATTTCTTCGATCAGTTTTAACACATAAGACGCTCTTTCTGAGAATCCTTTTTTTCGTTCCAACTCCTTCTGGAATTCGCTGAACTTGTAGTTGGCTACTGGAACAATTGCATCATATTCAGCAATCCATTTTGCTGTCGTGCTGTTCGTGTGACTTTTTTGGTATTCAGATGGCGTAGTTTTACTAAACAAATCTTTAGCAAGCGCAAATGGAGCTACAGTGAGCACTGCCAACATCACCAAAGTGGTCTTCATATTTCTGTCGGTTTTAAGTGAAACTGAAATTAAATCAAGTAGACGTGCATAAACTTGCATTACATAATTTATGTGTGTTTTGTTTACCTAAAAAGAAAAAAAACGGAAGTACGTGACGAACGAGTGAGGAACATCTTTCCTTTTAATTTTAGCCAGAACATTGAAAAAAATTCCACCGCCACCTAAGAGTAAACCATAATATTATCCTTCTTAGACCAACGGATTTTACTGACTGAACTATGGTATCATATCAAAAACCAAAACTGGTAAAAGGGGCCGCCAAGTTCCGAATGGTTCGGCCCTTCAAAGGAGTGATATCAACACACCAAAACATTCGCCATGTTAATCGCACCGTTTAATAGTTCGAAGGTTAAATGAAAACTAGAGCTACTTTAAGGCCTCGCAGATCTCAAATTAAAAAATATAGGTTAACAAACAGGTTGTAAAATTTAAAATATAGGTTTTAAAGGTTATTTTTCAGCAAATATATAGGCTTTTATAGGTTTTTGTCCGTTGTTTCATTTAGCACTTAAGGGCAAATAATGTGCTTTACTCTTGTATATTACAATAACTAACTTTGCTTCGCTCACTCTATTGGCGTCAATTCACGCATCACGTAGTTTAGTTGATGTCTTTCTGGTTAGTTTGGCTGATCGAACTTTGACGTCTTCAGAGCAGATTTTCGCGTATTTGAAGTTCAAGTTACCGAAATTAAATTAGGCCCAACGGAAGTGCAATTTAATTGTCTTTCATTTGGTGGTCATCACATCTTTGTAGGTGCAAGAGGAGTAGAGGATTACACTCGCACATAGTATGTTATTAATGATGTACATAAACCTACAGATAAACCTAAATATTTATCAATTCTCGTAAATACAGAAAGAATAATTGAAATAACTTTGCATTTGATACAATTTAAACGAATGAAGTTGAGACTTATCAATTTTAGTACCGTATCATTTCTTGTGACTGCATGCCCTTCTTAGCAGTTTAACTAACAATTCAAGCCCAATCACAGTATAAAAATAGAATAAAACAGGAGCTTTCGCCCAGTCTTACTGGGCATTTTAGTTTCATACGTGCACAGTGAGTGTGGTTAGTTTAACCACACTCATTTTGGCTTTTTTTTTTTTATCAAATATCTTTTTAGGAAAAAAAATACACATTAAATTATTTAAAACACTGCAGTAACAAAGTCATCTAGTAGCAAGAAATGGTAATAAAATGTGTAATGAAATTCTTTCTTTTTATTGTGGAAAACTAACCCATCAAGACAGAAACCAAGAGCTTTTTCAGAAATAATGACTGCTGAAAGTGACATCTTTCAAGTTCAGAAATGTATTTTCCCCCATTTTGGTCAGTGGTTATTTTTACTCGTGATCCTATTTTTACAGGGCTAAAAAAAAGGTGTAACCCGTCCACGCCCCGCCCCACTGGAAAACCTGAAAAATCTACGAAACCCACCTACCATTTCCTCTCCTCAGCCTGCCTTTGCCCCCACCCCCACCTCCTCATGACAAATAATGTTCCACCCCTAAAGAATTGCACGATTGGCTATTTAATGAAACGTCAGGCTTGCGTAAGATAACTTGTGCAATGGAAATAGTGAAACAAAAGGGTTACGTACACTAAATTTTAAATCAGCTATCAAGTTGCAGGCGGTTCCCAGCTTCCCCTTTCCTTGTAGCCTCGCACTAGCAAAAAACATTGGCGGTATAAGAGTTCATGAAAAATACATTACCGTTATAGCATCGACCAGCAAGTTAGTAAACTCAATTTTAACAAAAGACACTCCCTTAACGTGAATCACCGCAGCACGAAACACAAAAGGGCCGAAATCAAGTGCCAACGCTCAAATAAACTTTTTTTAATGTAACACCTCTCATTGACAGCCCACAAAACATTATTCAATTAAAACTATCTTAAAAATTGTTCAAAATTGCATGGAAAACCTTGAATTCTTCAAAACGATCATTTTTGCCAAGCTACCTACTACACGGAGCAAACCGCGTGTTGATAAGACACGCTTGTAGTTGATATCTGAAAGGTGCACCGCTACCAGGAATATGTTTGAATAACCGTAATTCTGCTCAAACTGTAAGACAGGATTACATCAGGAGTTATTAATTGGCGGAGCGAGCGAGCGAAGCGTAGCCTACAACGGACACCAAATTGCAAAATGTTGGTCCGTTGGTTGCACATCTTTAGTCTGGGTGGAGCCCAAACGAAAGATCGGACTGGAATGAAATTTGGTACAACGTTTCATACCATAATTTGACAATTTTAAAATTTCTACAGTAATAATCGTTCGATTTACGGCAAATTTTAATGAGCCAAAATTTGCTGTAAATCGAACAATTATTACTGTAGAAATTTTAAAATTTTCGAATTTATTTCTAAGACTCACCATTGTAAATTTGGAGTCGTGAATAGTTAAGGAATGCCGACGAAGCATACACCATGCTAATGGTAGTCAAGTGAACTTTAAAATACACGGCAAATTAAATTTTGGTTACTTCTTTCTAGTTAATAATCTTTTACGACGTAACTCAACGAAATAATAACCTTGATCCTTGCATTTAAGCACTACAGTAACAAACGCAACCATAAAAACAAAAGGATTCCATTAACGACACACGTTAGTTTCATTTGAAAAAAAGAATGCTTTGGAGATTATTCAGTTCAACACGGCAACGAAAGTGGCGTCTACACTAGCGTTGGGAATCCCGAATATGAAACCTGAAATCGTCGTATCAAGGCCAAGCGGTATTATAATACGATACTGACATCAGACGAAACACGAAAGCAAGAAACAATAATATGCCCGCCTCTCTCAATTCCTGGTTGCCACGGTAACGTGACGACTCGAAACCAAAACCGTGTTGCATCGCATAAAGGAATAGGCTTAATCTCGAACCGCTGTTGTAAGCTGCTACTAACGAAAGTAAATCGGAGATAAATATTAAAAGCTTAAATGCTAAAAATTAGGCCTAAAACCTAACACTAGATCTAAAAGCTAACACATTTTAAACCTAAATTGTGATGGTTATTTCTTTCAGATTATATAATATAAATCGCTGTTGCAGTCATAGAGTTAGGAAATAATATATTATCTATAGCATTGCGTGATAGAGGTGTGCCAGCTCAACATTTTAGTTGGTGGCGGTGTCAAATCTTATACCAAAGCAGTATTGTGAACCTTTTGAATCTTCTGACTATTGTTAAAAACTATCGTACTGATGATTGTTTGGCTTGCAGTTAAACGACTTATTACGTGCTGTTTTATTTTTACTCGCGGCGATGGCACACGTGTCGGTTGCGAAAAGAAGGCTACACTTGAATAACTAAACAAAAACTAAACGCTGGCGCAAACGAAACACCTAACATAGGCCTACATTAAAAAAAAAAGGCTAAAATAAGAAAAAGGCCAGCAAAGAACAACAGTACGTCACACTAAAAAGCAAACAGCCCCAATAAAGCCCATCAAGTATTGCACCTAGATTTTTAAGAATTATTAACAAATGTGGTATCATCATTAAAATAAAACCTAAATATAAGTTTGAAATGAAGATCCGTTCGCTCCGCCTACAATAGGCCCAAAGCCTGTTTCCTAGTAAACTACGACTGTAATTATAAAATACTAATGATAATAAGTAGTTACTT
>JAHWFP010193313.1:66868-83230 GCA_023313725.1 Lithobius niger
AATTTTTTTCTTGTGCGATTCATCCTCAATTACTTTTTTCCTGGGAGTTTGTGGTTTTTAAGAGTACCCTGCCTATAACCAAGTTTTCAGATTTACGCGCTCCGACACAACGAAAAGGCAACCTCGCAGGACGTAGGCTATAGAGAGTCGACCGATTCAGTTTAATAACTAAAACGATGAGATTGCAATTCAAAAACACATCGCTCCAGAACAAGCTTTTAAATATAGGTTATTATAGGTTTTATAGGTTATTTTGGCAAATATATAGAGCCAGAATTAAAATATAAGCTTTTATAGGTTTTATAGGTTTTTATAGGTTGGCTGCGACCCTTGTACTTTCGATAGCAATGTTCAAGTTTTCATTTAACGTCCAAAGTATTATTCGGTGCGATTAAGTTGGCGAATGTTTTGGTGTGTTGATATCACTTCTTTTGAAGGTCCGAACCATTCGGAACTTGGCAGCCCCTTTTACCGTTTTTGGTTTTTGATATCACACCTTTTTTTTTTAATTGTGTATTGACTCAACTCCACTACCGTGCAGATGTGTAATAATCAACAATTTGCTACTACCTTTTGTCTATAGGCCGAACCATTCTCAATTTCGTCATCCCTTTATAGGTTTTTGGTTTGGTTTTAATTTTGTTGTAATTTGTTTTATTTAGTTAGTTTTAGCGTGTGATATCACTCCTTTGAAGGGCCGAACCTCTCTCAACTTGGTGGCCTCTTTACCAGTTTTTGGCTTTCTTTATTTTGCTTTGTTTTTACAGTTGGTTTATTTTTCGTGAATTTGACGTGAATACAATTTCTTTGCAACGTTGTTTAAATTTATCGTGATACACTAGTGTGTGTCTAGACAGCACGTCAGTATACACGTCCTCATTGTCCGAACTCTTGCCGTCCAATAAGAGACGATGCCGACAATGGTTAAACAAATGGTTAAACAATATTTTCGTACTTACGCACCCTTTCACGACATCCCCGTTGCTCCTCCAGGCTCCAAACCATAAAAGGTACGCAGTTCGTATTGTACTGCACCCATTCGTCAAATTTCATAGCTGGAAGCCTTCCTGTTATCTCGGTATCGATGAATAAACAACCTATGGGATTTAACGTGGGGATGAGCGGACTTGCTATGACCGTCAATAACGTTGAAAATATGTTACTACTAGCTAGCTAGCTAGCAGTAACATATTTTCAACGTTATTGAGGGTCAGATTTTGCATTGGAAGCAGCTTAGCTGGCATTCCTACACGAGTTAATTTTTGTTAGGTAGGTCATTGCTCTCGATTTCAACACAATTTAAGCTTTCGTACCGCATTATTATTTTTCCCCAAGTATCTGAAATGTGCCCAACTATGCTTCAAGATGTAAGACACTGACGCTACGGCGTAGCGTTACAATGGTTTACAACCTCGACAATTGAATTGATGTGATGTTTGTTGTGATGTTTGTTGCCTAACTTGGCGCGACACACTAGCGTGTTTCTAGATACGTTACAACTAGAATACAAGTAATCATCGACTCAGAAAACTAGTCCCAGTTTTAAGTATCATTAAAGGCACATTCCGCCTGCCTTATAACAGCCACACGCAGATCGCCTCCGCGCATGGTACCATCGCTAAGGTAAACTGCAATAGTAGCTGCGTTCGTCGCAGCGAGGAACCCTGCCACTATCTCAGTTGGCTTTGGGAATAGTTTACGAAACAGCATCAAGTTAAAGATTGTGTCGTCACAAACCGCAATGATTTTCGTATTTTAACATCACTATGTTTAATTTTTAACGTTAGTATCTTATAATTTTTTTTCGGCGATCTATTGGCATATTTAATTTTAGATTTTTGATATAGTAATTATTAGCAAACGATAAAAATTCGTACATGCGCACACATAGATGAATTGTCAAGGTTATTCGAAGCGCATACAGGATCATTTAACTGCAGGATGCAGTTCCCAATATTGAACAGAAAATCTCGTAGATGCCACATTTTAAAACGGATTTTTAGCAAGGGAAAAACTAACGGTAAGTAAATAGAATTTCGAGAAAAACTGCGCTGGGAGGAATTGTGCCTTTTAAGAGGCAGAAATGCGTTGATGTCGGAATTGGATTTACAATAGGTGTTTACCTCTGACTGGCCAAAAGCTAGTATTATTTATACTGAAACTAATTAATTGTTGAAAAAAATGTATATAATCGTGATAAAGCGTTGAATTTTACCACTATTTAATTACTACGTGGGTTGAAAGTCAAAAGAATAAACTTTTATGAACGTGAAACCTTCAAAAAATGAAACCATGCGGTACTTTGCTTCTTTACTTATGTTATGGACGCCTTTCGTGCGTATGAGTAACATACCATTCAGGTCATTCTACAGTAATTATTGGGACATGAGGAGAAGCTTCTTTACTCGATGATTTAAACCATTTAACGGGTTCGTGACAATTCGGTCCCAGACAATTCGGTCCCAAAAAAATAAGACCACATACGACAATTCGGTCCCAAGTCAAAAAAGTTTCCAAGTTAAAAAATAAATAAAATGCTAATTAAAATTTGAGCAACAACTATTACAACTATGACTTTAAAAAAATGAAAATCTTATGTTAAGTGCAATACCAGTTTCTACTTTTGTTTATAACTTGAAATTTTTATTTTTCTAAAACTGCTTGGTCATTACACCTCTAGATACTAAGGATAGCTATAAAACCGAATTCCCCCTAAACAATGTATGCAGTACGGCGGATGGTGGGGTGGATTAAAGGAAAGGTGACGTATTTTCAGGTGCAGGAGTTATGCTAAGAACACTGGTGCTACAAAGGGGTCGAGGTATAAATTCTTAGAAAAAAGGGTTAGGTAATTTGTGAACGCACCACACTCCTTGCTGCAATTTCAAAACTTGGGGTCCCATACGTTTAGATGGAAGCAATGGCAAAGGCGACGATATTGAGCTTGGTCCATTTGAATGGCTTTGATGACCTTCCACACAGTTGGATGACAATGGCCAATCAAAGATTCTGTTCCAGCTCTCCGCACCATTACTTTTTTGACTGGTATCTGCCATTGTTGCGTAGAGATTGACTAATTTACATTTATGACTGCAATAGGGCCTTAGGGCTTCGGGCAGATGACCAGGAGTGGTTAACGCTCGTTAAACCCTTTAACCCTAATTTACATTTATTTACATAAATTCACTTAACCACTCGGGCGAGTTCCTTTTTTTTTAGTGGGACAGAATTTTCGTAGGGTTACTTTTTATACGGGACCGAACTGTCGCACTAACTCTAATTTTGAGACCAAATTGTCCGGGACAAAGTTGTCCGGGACCGAACAGTCATGCACCCCATTTAACTAATCAATTAAATAACTGTCCTCAGAGAAAAGCATGACTTATTTCCCTTTCATTTTTGAAATGTGGTCAATTATCAGTAGGGTTAAAAAATTAAACATTCAGTTATTATCCGAAGTGACTTCAATCTGGTTTAATAGTCTTTACAGTAATTATCGGTTCCCACTGCTTTAATGAGTGATTGTAGACCAATTTCTAGTAAATTAATACTGTACTCAGTGAGAAACATGCCTCATTCCACCCTTATTCTTAAATGAAACCTTACGGCACTTTGACAAACTTTAAGTCAGTAGGATCTTTTTTCAGGAATTATCATTGCCCAAAAATGGTGATAATGGCCGTTTTACTAATAAATTAAAACTGTGTGTTTTGGGGATCATGCCACATTTTACGTTGGAGCGGAGCTTCGGTTATTTATTCTTAGAAAGCAACTTTATGATAGGCACTTATTTACTTAACTTCATTTACTTCTTGCAATTGTTAGAATGATGTGGTCAATTCTGATTAGGGTTAAAAGACTAAATCATTCATTCTTGAAATAATATTGTATGGTACTTATGGTTACTTACATGCTTCACCTGCTTCCTACAAAGGTGAGATGTGATCAGTTTTCATTAGGGTTAAACATATTAAACATTTAGATCTACTTTTACGTGCCAACAAGCTGGTCCAATCATTTTCGAAGTAATTATCGGAACTCAACAAGGGAATTGAATAGTGGCTTATTTTCAATTGTACTAATAAATTAAAATACAGTGCTTATAAATATTCAAACTGACTTACATATTCAACAGACGAAGGGTGAAATGCGGTGAAATATTTAGTTCGGTTTTCTCCTTGTGGTAGCATGCAATGCAAGCGAAATTGCTGCTCTATAGGTCTTGCAGTCTATACAATAGCTAAAAATTAGTATGTGAACGGATTATAACTAGCAGATGGTTTACATTGATGGCTACTGTTTACCTTTTACATAAAAGAAAAGGCATTTTTGATCCTCTTCTTTGTAACACAGAACAATAAGCATTATTAGGCCTCTGCAGGAGAAAATTAATAAAGCATACGTAGTAGGCAAGGTTTCCTTTCTGGGTTGAAAATCCGCAACCAGCATCGGCGGTTTGCCCTGCCATCGTCTGGCAAATTTTGGCCTTACGAATAGTTATTACGTTTTCCGCAAGAGAGCGTAACTGATAAAGAGCGATAATATTTAAAGTTACGTTTTGTGAAGTTTAATGTAATTATTAATTTTAAAATAAATAGTGTATTATAATTTATCCTATTTCGCACAAGATTCGGACTTTGTTAATCTAGCCAATCCCAAGCAATCTAGTAAAGCTACGTTGGGCCATGGTTTGAGGTCAATATTTGGCCAATTCGACCAACGCAGTTTACAATATATCGTCCTAGCTTCGACGGAAAACAACAATGACGTCATTATGTATCGCTTCGCCGACGAACATTCGCTTTAACTTACGCGTATTGACAATTCATGAAGATATGTCAAACAAATTACAACTCTGAGGAGTGAGGTAAATCATTCTAGAACCGCCGGAAATCTCGAAATGTTATTTATTGCGACAGATATTTAGAATCCACTCGAAAACAAGCAGCTAGAGCGACTACCTAGTCGCATCCGGTCTTCTGTCCATTTCTGCTACTACCAATGGTGATGTGCACACCTCTATCACGCATTGCAACAGCTATCTCTATTATATGTATAATCTAAAAGCAGTAACCATCAGAAATGCTGGTTAAAAATGTCTATCTGTCAACTTTTAGGCCTAATGCTTACCTGGAGTTTTAATTTCGTAAGTAGAAGCTAACGGAGATTTGGATTGTATAGTACGCCTATTCAGGTTTGCAACACGGCGCGCCTTCGAGCACAGTGTTACAACGTAACGCGCAACGTAGCCTATATAGATTAGTGGTAGTAGGGAAGTAACGGGAGGGACGCTGTTGATGAAGCCAGGAGCTATACTCATAGCAACTTGACGTTGCCGTGGTAACGTTGTTTTCGGCCTCAGTTTCATTTTCTTTGCCTAATTTTTTTTAACTATAGTTTTAATTTCTTAAGTAGCAGATAGTCCTAATGGAGAATCTGGTTCGACGGTAAGCTTTTTCATTCATGCAACAATGCGACGAGACTATTTTAAACGAAGCTAAAATGCTTTTGTTTTTACGGCTGCAGTGTTATCCTTAGGATTTCAATTGGACGATCAAATGTTAATATTTAATTTAGTTACGTCGAAGAAGTCTGTTAGCTATAAGGAAGTAACGATGTTGTAATTTGCCGTGCTATTTAACTAACTTTTGACACTGAATCTAACGTTGTAAACAATGGTCGTCAATATCTGGTACCGTTGCGAAGTTGAAAAACGCGACGGACGGACGGACAAAGTCCTTGTAATAGTCTTCTCAGCCGGTAGGGCTGTACAGAAGACTAAAACACGGCGTGTCAGTGGTTAGGGTTATCCATTACATGGAGCATGCTTGCTGCCGCTAGCGTCGGCGTGCTACGCGGTAGGCTAGCTGCCCGTCATGATGACGCTTGTGGAAAGCGAGATCGGATTGAATAGAAAGTTAATGAGTGATACAGATCGAAGCTATATAATTCATCGGTTTAAACTATAAGTCAAAGTACTTGAAAGTTCAATTCAACAACTACGTCAGCGGACTACCTTCTCATACGGCTACGCCAATTTTGTAGCACAAGAAAAGATTAATTTGCAACTTTTTTTTATATTTTGTCATCCACGCATTCTCCGAGTCGGAAATTATTAATGCATCGCACTAATATACACGCAGTAGTTTATTTAAATAAAATAAACGTATCATTAACACACCCTCGCGTTCCGTCAATTAAAAGAGCAATGTTTTAAACAGACTCCCGTCGTAGCATCCAGGGACCGTATCACTTGATATCCAGTGTGTGCCGCCTTGTATAGTAGAAAAATAATGCCGTGTCATTATAATGACGCACATTCAGGGCCGTAGCTACCCGTGGGGGGACGGGGGGGGGGGCCAGAAAGACTAAAGAGGGCATAAAGGAGCTTATCCAAGTATAATTTTCTTTTTATAAATTTTTTAATTCGTTCTCGTTTTAGTTTAAAGTCCAAACTTTCAAAGTTAGACTCATTCTTTCGTTGTTAAGGGGGAAACCTTTCGTGGGGGAAGGGGCATAAAGTTGTCAGTTTGAACTTCCCCCAAAATTGGCGGTTTCAGCTCCCCCCCCCCCGGGGCGGCCCCCGGGGCTTGGGGACGTTGGTAGACTGTAATCCCCTACGGTACCACTACGTTTTTCTTCGTGGAGCAAGCTTTGTTTTACGTACTCAACGATTACGTGTGTTTCAGTTTAGTTGGTCGGTTCTCAAAAATTATGAGCGCCGGGTTTTGCACACGAAAATAAAGTCACCAGGTGTTATACGAGGAAATACCGTAGGCGAAATTAAATAAAGAAATGTTAGACTGGCTTATAATTGTATACACGTTTGTCTAGCAGACATCAGCAACGTAGCAGCCATGAAACACCACTGTCATGCGACTGTGACTGTGCTCCCAGACCACTACACTGTGACTGTGGTTGGCGCTAACGACCTACTGTAGATGCGCCATTAAGCCTCATCCCGCCCGCCCACCCCCCTCCCCAATACTTCGCAGCCTTGAAGTACAATATTCCAGTGGCCAGTGGCTGCATACTGCTTTCTCCTCCTCCCCCGACCTACAGTCAATCAGTAGTTGGTGTGGGAGGAGGTTGGGGGAAGAAAGTGCGATGTAGATATGGAGGCGGGGAAGTGGGAACACTGAGGAAGAATCTACGTATGCTTCGTTCGGTGGAAGGTGGGGGAGAGGACGAATGGTGGATTACGTAAGTGGAGCAGAAGTAGTACATCGTAGCAAAGTTTCGTCGTAGTACAATTTGTAAAAAATGTTTGAAGTTGGATGATGCAGGAGGAAGAACCGGTGTTCCTTCACGCTTGGGCAAGGTGTGGGGGGAAAGGGTGAAGCGATGGCTGGGGGACAATTATTATTGGACACGTAGTAGGTACATTAAAATGTCTTTATCGTAGATGAAGGCAAAAAAAAAAAAAATAGCCAAGTAAGTTTAGAATGTGAAGCGGAAGAACCTTGACAAGCAAACTAAATTCCACAGGTGGCGACCGGGTTTCAAACCCAAAACAGTAGATTCTGAAAAAAGGGAAAAGTAACTCACGAGAGCCGCGATAATGGAGGGTGGGGAAACGTAGAAGAAGCAGGCAGGAAGGCTGGGGGTGAGGGTTGGGTGTCTTTCTCATAAACATTTTTTTAGGGGGGGGGAGGTGGAGGAACACATAATCGAGGTAAGCAACGTTCTATCCAAAGGTCTTTACTGTAGTTAATGAAGAACAGAATGAGAAAGCTAAGTATTTTAAAACATGCCCCTTATCTGGAGTATTATTGTGCATGCTGAAGGGGGGGGGGGGGGTTGGGTGGCGTAATAATGTGTAATTTGCCCCTCCCTCAGAAAAATATTTATTTACGCCGCTGGTTGTAGGCAGTCTAATAATGCTGAAAGACTGTGGGGTAGTTGGTGGCCACCAGTGCATAGGATGAAGGCTGCATGGCTGCAGACGAGGCAGCAGTTTGATGGGCTCTCAACGTTATGCACGATTAGAGAGGCGTATTACGTCAGGTTTAGCTAGTTAATAAAATGCGTAGTAACATGTAAACAAACTTGTTGTTTGTAAATAAAGACGTGTTATCGCTAGCAATCCCATAACCGCTAAATACATCAACTCTCATCGGGTGAGGGAAGGGGGTGGGCATTGTTTACATGCGTGCCTAAGCAGTGTTCGGAAAAAACAAGCGGCTAGAGCGACTACCTAGTTGCATCCGGTCTTCTGTAAAGTTCTGCCACCACCAATGGTGAGGCGCACCCCTCTATCACGCATTGCAACAGCTATCTCTATTATATAATCGAAAAGCAGAACCATCAGAACAGCTGGTTAAAACAATGTGTTAGCTTTTAAGCTTATTTTAGATTTTAGACGTATTTGTCAACTTTCCGATCAGGCCTTGTTCTTATCTGGAGCTTTAATTTTATAAGTAGCAGCTAACGGAGATTTGATTAGTATACGCCTGTTCATCTTTGCAACACGGTACGCCTTCGGTTACAGTGTTAAACGTAACGCGCAACGTAGCTTATATAGATCAGTGGTAGGAAGTGACCGGGAGAGACGCTGTTGATGAAGCCAGGAGCTATACTCGTAGCAGCGTGACGTTGCCGTAGTAACGTGATTTTAGACCTAATTTTCATTATTATGGCCTAATTTTTTTAACTGTAGTTTTATTTCGTAAGTAGCAGATACGCATATTGGAGAATCTGGTTCGATGGTAAGCCCATTCGTTCATGCAACAATGCGACGAGACTATTTTAAACGAAGCTAAAATGCTTTTGTTTTTACGCCTGCATTGTTATTAGTAAAGGCGGTAGCCTTTACTGTTAAGGTTTGACCCGAACCTCCCATGTTAAAGCTGAAATTTCGATGCTTAATTTCTCTGCTGTCTTTCAACATTTTCCACTCAAATTTGGTATACAAGCTTTATTGCACTTAATGAATATGTATACCAACTTTTATTAATTTCCGATTTGACACATCGGAGATCTGGACTTGAGCTGGAATCGTGATTTTCATTTTTGGCTTCTTCGTGTTGTTCTTGGCAAGACATTTTTCTGCTACGCTCTGTACAGATCAAACTATTTGTCCTATAAAGTTGGTTCATAGCTCATTTTTTTTTTACAGGTATTGCTTTGTAGATGTGTTCTTTCCATAAGACCTTAAGTGGTACAAGCATTAGGGAGCTTTAAATGACCAGATTGATTGTTTTAAACATTGTTATTATTCAATGATGCCAATCAGCAAACGCCAGACGCATGGCATAGGCTGAAGATTAATCAAACAATGCTGGTGAGCCAACAATTCACCCGCACGTGAAGAGAAAGGATTATCCTTATTACCATTTTGATTTATATAATGAATTCGCGTCACACTCCCGTGTTAAAGCTGCAATATCCGTTGCATGTTTAGCTTGCCGTCCTATATTACAAATACAAACAAAACCGTCAAGTGTGCCGTAAAAAAGGGGGATATATGGTTGAATTTTCACTTGTTAAAATGAACACTGATAAAAAAATTGATGATTTTTGATTAAAATAATAAAATGTACAATTGAGAAAATTCCATCTGTTTAGGTGCTGTTGTGCTTTACGTTTTAAATATATGATTGGTAAAGCACAACAGCACCTAAACAGATCGAATTTTCTCAATTATACATTTATTATTTAAATTAAAAATCATCGATTTTTATCCGTGTTCATTTTAACAAGTGAAAATTTAATCATATATCCCTCTTTTTTACGACACACTTGACGTTCTTGTTTGTAATCCGTGTACCTTTTTTACAGCTGTGGCGTCGCGCTACAAAGCTTTATGCATGCAGTCGATTGTTGCTGGCCACTTTGAAACAATTCAACTCAGCTCTGAAAGCCTCCATCTACGAAATAAATACACCATTCTATCGTTTCCAGCTGCCAATTTCCAGGCCGAAGGCCTCGAAATTAACAACGTAGCTTAGCTTGGTTTAAATGCATATCGTTTAGCTGAAAAACAAAGGGTTCAAAGGGTTTTAGCGAGCGTTAACCGCACGCGGTCATCTGCCCGACGAAGCATTGTTGTCGCCCTTCAACAATCGACTTTTTAGCAAAGATATACTACGTGCACAAAGAATGGATATGTAGTTTGCAGAGTGGCATTGTTCCCTAATCACAATGGTTAAAACAATGTACACCTTTGGGCATAAAAAATGATCGTTTTCATTATACTGGGGCTTTAAACAATGCCATTCAACAATGCCACTCTTCGGCTTCAACAATGGAGAATTCCTTCCGCTTTCAGTGATGTATGTTCTTATTTACAGCAACGAAAAAGTTTAAGACAAGTTGTCGGGCTACTAGTTGTCAAGTTTAAGACAAGTTTAAGACGTACAAGTTGTCGGGCTACTTGAACCTCGATACAGTGCGATCATTTTTTATGCCCAAAGGTGTACAATAATCACAATGATCGTTCAGGGACCTGTAACTCCGGAATGGCTGGACCAATCGAAAAAGTGGTCTCTGTGAAGACGAAGCCCAGGGAAATTTCTGGCTTAGATCATGTTTCAGATTTTAGGTAGGTGCAGTAGTTTTTTTCTGAAACCGTATCAGCCAAGAAGTAGAACAACAACAACAACAAGAAGTGAACAGTTTTTAAATTTACGTGTGGCTCCGTACGTTTACTCTTGCACGGAATTGCATAAGAGTTGGTGTAAAATTCGGAAAAGTTGCTATCTACTATCTGGCCGAGTTTGTTCGAAATATATTGAATAGAAACGGAGAAATTAATAGTTTTAGTTTTGCTGGCGAGAGGACTTCAATCATATACAGGGTGAGGCAAAAGTCTGGTCACACGCAAGTAACTGCCGATATAATGGTCCTGAGTTAATTCTGAAGACATATTTGTAATGTATGTCAGGCATGGGGAAGCCAATGAAGGTATTTTCAATGACCTTGAAAAAATCCTTCAAGGTCATCTGCATTCCATCTTCCAAACGGCGCAAGATACAACAAAAAAGTGAATTACAAAGTTGTACAATTACCAGATGTAAATAATCACATACCGAACGTGGCTTTCTGTGTTGTGAATGATGGCGCAATTTAGACCTAATCCGTATCATACGTTGTTTTCTTTAATTGCATACTGAACTGCACTCGTTCACTTGCGTTGATCGACGCAGGAAAGACTCGCATCACATAGTGCATTCGCTTGTAGAGGCAGCCCCTAAGCTTCACTGCATGGCAGTTAAAACGTTCAGGGAAGACTTTGTTGCTATTTTGTTTTCCTCATAACTATTGCAATTATGCTCCGATTTTCAATCTGTTTTCGCAGTTTGTCATGTTTGATGCTCGCGTACAACTTTGTAATTCACTTTTTTGCCGTATCTTGCGCCGTTTGGAAGGTAGAATGCATATGACCTTGAATGCTTTTTTCAAGGTCATTGAAAATATCTTCATTGGCTTCCCCATATCTGACTTACATTACAAATGTGTCTTCAGAATTATATCGGTAGTTATTTGCGTGTCACCAGACTTTTGCCTCACCCTGTATATACACGGATATCGCCGGTGTATGATAACGGACAGAGCCGGTAATACAGAGCTGTGTACAAACCAAAAGAAAAACGTGCACTGAATGAGCGAGCGAAGCGAGCGAAATCAGTGCATCTGCAACGAGTACAAATAGAAGATTAAAGGGTTTGTTTCCTTATTGGTTGTGCAAACCATAATTGATAAAGATACAAAACATTAAAAAAAAAGCTAATCTAAACTGCATGGTATGCCAAAGTAACACGAATTAGTAAACAAAAACGAACTCGTTTGATGCTTAAGGTAAGGTTTAACTGATTCGAAGTCAAAACAGCAAAGGAACACAATTAAACTTTCCTGTAAGGTATCAGATACTGCAGTGTTGCTGTACTGTTTAGTCCACGTGAAACCTTACTGCTGTATCCAACCATTAGACACGTAAATACAATTAAATTCAGAGCCCAAATTTCAAAACTTTTCATATCCAAACAAAGGAATAAAAATGTAAGTTTACACATTCGACTACTTTCTTGGCTAAATTTTTTCAGTGTTCTTCATCACGTCATTTACTTATCGTTCATCACCTTACTGTTTTCATAGACTCGCACGAGCCCTCCATTACCTGTAGAGCTTTTGTAAACCCAGTAAGACAATTAGGTTTTAAGTATTTTCCAGCGATGTCGTGTATAGCCAAGTAAAATGCACCAATCATTAGCTGAAGTATCGTGTACAAAAATAATGTTGTTAAAAAACATTTTAATACAGCAGTAAGGTTTCACGTGGACTAAACAGTACAGCAGCACTGCAGTATCTGAAACCTTACAGGAAAGTTTATTGTGTTCCTTTGCTGTTTTGACTTCGAATCAGTTAACTTTAAATTCTAACTTTAAATCTCTTGTTTCTACATTAACAGACTTGGATACAAGCCTTACTGTCACCAGTCGCTGTTCAAATAATACTATAAACATTCCCGTACAAATCTGTATGCGGACCGATGGCTTTGTCTGTAGAAGGAACCAGACATGTCAGAGCACAACCAAAACAGACCCAATTGCCGCCACTGTCGCCGCCACACCGAACTTTTTCACTGAGCCGCTCGGCTGCCGTGACAAATATGGCTATTATCTAGTCTGGCTAATCCAGACGGAAAAAATGTGGCCAGACACAAATAACAAGTAAGTGCCCTACGGATATCGATTATACTGAATTTAAACAGCCGAGCTTTATACAGAAGTTAATAGATATGAAAGACTTGCATAACTTAACCCCAGGGACTTTTTCACTACTTGGGATCTTAGTAACATGGGGTCAGAAACAAACTTAGGCATTGGTAATACAGGCTGGGTTGCCGTTAATATTACTTCTATAATCGAGTTATTGAAGCAAAGACTGCCTTGCCAGCAATTGTTGTAGAAGCACCTTCCTTAAAATCTTTTAAAATAAAACTTCGAGGATGGCATTTCTAGAAGATTATCAGTTCATGTTATATCTTGTTAAGTTGGGATGTACGTCAGCAGACCTTGTTCCTGTTCCTTCTCCTTCGCTCTTACTGGTGAAAGAAGTTCATGGTATCTTTTCTTATCTAAACCCCGTAGGAACTCACTCATTCAGGGGATGATAGACGAAAGTTCGTTTATTGTCTTCTCACTACAACTTCACTTCTCTTATTTTGATATTTAAAATGCTCCACATCTATTTTGTGGCGAAACTTCCTTTTTTTGAGGGCCATTCAGTGCAAACTCCTGGCACTATTAGAAATTGATTTATCCAATGCTGCATACCAGCAATACAAAGTCATAAGAAAAAGAGAGAATTACCGCCGTAATGGCTAAATTTTGTTTTTATTGCATAAACGAAAATATACAGGGTGAGGCAAAAGTCTGGTCACACGCAAATAACTACCGTTATAGTGGTCCTATGTCACATGTCACCCCCGCTGGAGCAGGGGTTGTGTAAGTCAGATATGGCGAAGCCAATGAAGACGTTTTCAATGACCTTGAAAACAGCATTCAAGGTCATTCACATTCTATCTTCCAAACGGCACAAGATACAGCACAAAAGTGAATTACAAAGTTGTGCGCGAGCATTAAACATGACAAACTACGAACACAGATTGGAAATCGGAGCAGAAATACAATAGTTACGAGGAAAACAATAATAGCAACAATGTCTTCCCTGAACGTTTTAACCGCCATGCAGTGAAGCTTAGGGGCTGCCTCTACAAGCGACTACACGTATTTGATCCTACAGTCTTTCCTGCGTCAATCAATGCAAGTGAACGAGTGCAGTTCAGGGTGATATAAAAGAAAACAACGTATGATACGGTTTATGCTTAAAGTAGTGAGCCATCATTCACAACACAGAAAGTGTCGGTCGGTGTGTGATTATTTTCTGATTTTACATTTTTTTTTTCTGGCGCTGATGGCCCTTCAGTGACATCCACCCGGTCGCAATAATTACCCAATTCAAAACGCATTGTCGTTACGAATGCCCAAACTTCATTTCCAAAGGTGGTAAATACCCTGGAAATTCACATTTACTAATGCCCGCACTTTTTAATAGCTTCGTAAATCATTATGGCATTACCGATTACTTATATTAAAGAGTAAATTACAGTTTTATGCTGAACAAGGGGTAACTGACCAGATTAATTTTATTTTACTAGCTCCTTGGTAGAGACGGATTTATATTTCAGCCACCTGGGGCTGCATGTCCCCCCCCCCCCCGAACAAAAAACGACTTGCTTTCATCGGCTTTTTTTTTTCAGGAAAAACGTTCAGGAAAAAAATGCAGGATAGGCCTACATAAGTGCCGGCATCTGTATGCCTAAATAAACATTTTTCTGGGGAAGGATCGGAAAATTTCACTCCACTCTACGACCCCTGCTACTCGAAAACGATGACCACTTTATTGTTAAGGTGAAATTATTTTTCTTGTTTTGTAAAATGTATAGCACCATACGGAAAAATTCTGGAGAAAGCATCGAATAAATAGATTTTTTTACAAAGATTTGTCACCTCGTTCTTTGGGGACACTTTCAATCCTGTCCCTTGCAGTCCTTTCCCTCAACTCCAAAAATAAGTTTATTTACGCATACGAATGTCCAAACATTTATACCATGCACCCTCCCCATTTTCTCGCCCGTCCACTTTATTTTCGGCTTATTCTGATCGCAGACTTGTCCTGCGTTTTTCCTGAAACGTCCTGGAAAAAAAAGCCGATGAAAGCACTTTTTAATTGGCGGGGTGTGTGTGTGTTTGAAGGGGGGGGGGGGGATATCTGCATAGTCCTAGGTGGCAGAAATATAAATCCACCTCTGCCAGTGAGCAAGTGACGCAAATTCATATTGTCAATTGCTTCCTGGTCACCACAAACTTGTAATTTACCCTTTACTGGAAGTAATCTGTAATGCCGTAATGATGTATGAAGCTGTGAAAAGTGCGGGCATTCAAATGTACAGGGTTTTTCCCGCCTTTGGATGAAAGTTAGGGCATTCGCAAAGACGAGGCGTTTTCTCATTGCTGGCCTATTGTTGCGGCTGGCCTGGGAATTACTTATAACGGCATTAGGCTTCGGTCCAAAAAAATAATAAATGTAAAATCAGTAAGCAATCAGATCCCGAACGTGACTTTCTGCGTTGTGAATGATGGCTCATTACTTTAGGCCTAATCCGTATCCGTTTTCGTTTACTGGAATGTGAAATTTAATTGCACTCATTGATGTGGGCAATGGTCGGAACTCATGCACTCGCTTGTAGAGGCAGTCCCTAGGCTTCACTGCATGGCACTTAACACGTTCAGGGAAGACATTGTTGCTATATTTGTTTTCCTCGTAACTATTGTAATTATGCTCCGATTTTCAATCTGTTTTCGCAGTTTGTTATGTTTAACGCTCGCGCACAACTTTGTAATTCACTTTTATAATCTATCTTGTGCCGTTAGGAAGATAGAATGTGAATGACCTTGAATGCTGTTTTCAAGGTCATTGAAAATGTCGTCATTGGCTTCGCCATATCTGACTTACATTGCAAATATGTTTTGTTATGTTTCAGAATTAACATAGGATAATTAAAACGGCAGTTATTTGCGTGTGACCAGACTTTTGCCTCACCCTGTATAATGCGGAGCAG
Source organism: Lithobius niger (assembly GCA_023313725.1). Lineage (NCBI taxonomy): Eukaryota > Metazoa > Arthropoda > Chilopoda > Lithobiomorpha > Lithobiidae > Lithobius > Lithobius niger. The sequence continues at coordinate 82,494 of JAHWFP010193313.1, forward strand.
GCGGCCGGTTCAAATGGCCTCACCATCCCGTCGTATAATAACTACCCCACCCTGTGGTGCCATATCTTGACGGGATTCGCCTTCAAATTCTGGTTGGGACAATCTTCCAACGTCTTCAAACAGATGGCGCCACTTACCAAACCTGCCACGTCGCCGTCAGCTGACGGCCTTCGATTACAAGTTCGGGTTATAACACTTTTTCCAAAGTCTTCGAAGAGATGGCGCCACTTATGAGACTTGCTGCACCGCTATTTGGATCATAATTTTGCGTACTGTTGTGGCACCAAGACGGCAACAAAGTTGTAGTCGCGTGGAATGTGCCATTATCGGCGTTTGAGCTAAAAAACAAAACAATGCGTGTCTATTAAACCAGACAACTTTAAACCAAAAGACGATAGGTTCTTAATTTCGAGGCCTATGGGGTCTCGAAATTGGCAGTCTGATACGATGGAAAGGCGCATTTATTTCCTAAATGTTCACTTCCAGAAAGGAGTTGAATTGTTTTTAAGTGGGCAGCAACAATCGTTGCTTTCAACAATTTCGCAATGTGCGGTACTAAGGTGAATTGTTTCAAACTTGTGTTTAACTTAAACATGGGATTACTTGCTTACTCAATGCTGGATTTCTCAATGATAGGGCTTTTTTTTTTTAGCCTTTAGTCAAACATACGCATGCCACTTTTCCGAGGCTGCACCAAAGGGGAAACGTCACAGGGGAGCGTTTTCGGAGAGGGGGGG
>JAHWFP010193314.1:0-29464 GCA_023313725.1 Lithobius niger
TCGTAACCTCGACTGAAAAACTGTTAATTGTACAATTGGTACCAGTTATAAAGCATTCTCTTTAGCTTTGCAACTTGTTGACGATTACTGAAGTTTGAGCGATAATTTATGAAAGTGAAACCGAAGCCAATCTGTTCAGTGTTCTCAACATTTCGGTTGACAAAAATATCTCCGATATTTGTACATAACCGAAGGTAAGAAGACCATTTTACAACTGTTATAGCTTCATGGTGCATTACGGCAACTTAGGCCCGTATTCCGAACGCTCAGTACATGGCCCCACGTACGACTCCATTGAGCACGGATTGAAGTCAAGAATGGATTCCATATTCCCAACGACGACTCGTACTTTACTTGAGCAAGATTTCTCATGTCATGCTCAGCCGAGCACGAATTACAGAATACCATTCCTAAGTTACTCAGAAACTTCCTATAAGCTTCCGTAGGAAAATATAACATGCATATTCTCGACAAAATGTGGTGGTAACTCCATGTAAACACGCATACACGTTCGAAATCGAGAACAGTAAACCATTGTGGAAACGTTGGTGTTAACGATTGTTAAAAATTGATTGTTAATGATAAAAAGGCGGCTCACTAGCAGACATGTCTGTTAACTGTAAGCAATTGAAAGCATATTTTGGCATGTTGAGGATAAATCCCAATGCGACAGAAATGTTTCAAATTGTGGAAAATATAAGGGGAAGGGTCAGAGATTAAGAAAAACTAAAATTTAAAGGATGAGTGTCCACCAATCATAGAGAAAAAGATGCGTCAATAACGTTTTTTTTATGCTACTGTCTAGCTAGCTAGCTGACTAGCTAATAAGATTTGACCCATGTTAAATCCCATAGACATTTTGCTCATGGTGATTTCAAAATTCAGAAGGCCTACGTACCTGAACTTTTGCACACGGATGCATGGTGATCTGAGGATGGTCCTTTTGTTGGTTTGGGGGTTGTAGGGGTCAGGACAAATGCGTGGGAGGGTTTTGAAATTTGCCACCGGCGAATTTAAATTTTGCTTCTTTTCCAAGTTGCAATCAAAGATTTTAAGCAACACTGTCTTGAACAATCAATACTGGTCCTTAGATTTATTGTTAAAGCCTGGACGAACTAAAAACTGAACTGTAACGAAGGACAAAATAAAGAAACATTAACGTTGCCGTGGATTGCGTAAGAATAAAGGGATGCACGTTAGATGATGGTTACGCAACAATACGAGCATACACGAGCTAATGGGTTTTTTGTTAATAACCCGAAAAAAAATGCTTCGCGTTCTGATGTTATTAGTAACAGCGACCTTTGGGGGTTTCTGCATGACTAAATGTGAACGAAATCTTTAAAAATTAAGGGGAAGTTGCAGGGATAAACAAAACAACTGAAGGAATGCGCTGATTGAGTGAGCTAAGCGAACGAAATCAGTGATTGTTAGTCAGTGTGTGCAAAAATGGGATTGAAGCGTATGAAACAGACGGTGTAACCTTATGTACTTTAACAGTACTATGAAAGTTGTGGTATCCACCCAAAAGCAAAACTGGTAGAAAAACCCGCCAAGTTTACAAAAACAGTCGGCCTTTGAAGGTAGTGATATCATTCTACCAGGGAAAGGCCTCCAAGGTTAATCCTATTAGCCAAGTTAATCGCACCGAATAATACTTTGGACGTAAAATGAAAACTTGAAGATTGCTACTGCTAGTAGCAATCTTCTAGTTTTCATTTTACGTCCAAAGTATTATTCGGTCCGATTAACTAGTAGTAGTAGCAATCTTCTAGTTTTCATTTAACTTTCGAACTATTAGTATGTACGATTAACTTGGCTAATAGGATTAATCTTGGCGGCCTTTCCCTGGTGGAATGATATCACTACCTTCAAAGGCCGACCGTTTTTGGAAACTTGGCGGGTTTTTCTACCAGTTTTGGTTTTGGGTGGATTGGTTTTATGAAAATAATAATCGAAAGAGCAAGGATGAAAGTTATACCGAAAATGGAAGTGTAACCGCCATCTGCTGACGAAACACGACACTAAGCAAACGCCAAAACCCGCTTGCTACGCGTGCTTACTTTACGTAAACATCCTTATATAATTCTTGTAATTAAATATAAATGCCTTTACACTGAACTGAAAGTTGAAATAATACGTCTTAGGCTAGAATATAATAATCATATCAAAACCAAAACTGGTAAAAGGGGCCACCAAGTTCCGAATGGTTCGGCCCTTAAAAGGAGTGATATCAACATATCAAAACATTCGCCAAGTTAATCGCACCGCTTAATAGCTCGAAGGTTAAATGAAAACTAGAACATTGCTACTTTCGGTAGCAATATTCAACTTTTCATTTAACGTCCAAAGTATTTTTCCGTGCGATTAAGTTGGCGAATGTTTTGGTGTGTTGATATCACTCCTTTTAAGGGCCGAACCATTCGGAACTTGGCGGCCCTTTTTACCAGTTTTGGTTTTTGATATGATATCAGTCCTTTTTTTTTAAATTGTGTATTAGACTCAACTCTACTACCGTGCAGATGTGTAATAAGTGGCACGTCAACAAGAAATTGGTTTTCAACAATTTGTTACTACCTTTTGCCTCTAGGTAGAACCATTCTCGACTTGGTCACCTCTTAATAGGTTTTTGGTTTGGTTTTAATTTTGTTGTAATTTGTTTTATTTCGTTAGTTTTGATGTGTTGATATCACTCCTTTGAAGGGCTGAACTACTCTCAACTTGGTGCCTCTTCACCAGTTTTTGGCTTTGTTTATTTTGCTTTGTTTTTAGAGTTGGTTTATTTTTCGTGAATTGGACGTGAATACAATTTCTTTGGCAACGTTGTTTAGATTTGTCGTGATACGCTATAGTGTGTGTCTAGGCACGAACGTCAGTATACACGTTGTCATTGTCCGAACTTTGGCTGTCCAATGAGAGACGATGCCGACAATACTAACAATGGTTATAACAATATTTTCGTACTATACGCCATCCCACGCCATCCTCGTTACACCCCTAGGTTCCAAACCATAAAAGCTACGCAGTTCGTATCGTACTGTAGCCATTCGTCCAATTTCATAGCTGGAAGCCTTCTCGTTATCTCTGTATCGATGAATATGGCTATTCACCCTATGGGATTTAACATGGGGATGAGCGGACTAGCTAGCTAGCTAGTAGTAACACATTTTCAATGTTATTGATGGTCAGATTTTGCATTGAAAGCAGCTTAGTTGGCATACCTACATGAGTTAATATTTGTCAGGTGGGTCATTGCTATTGATTTCAACACAATTTAAGCTTTTGTACCGCATTATTATTTTTCCCTAAGTACCTGAAATTTGCCCCACTATGCTTCAAGATAAAGACACTGACGCTATGGCGCCGTGCTACAATGGTTTGCAACCTCGACAATTGAATTGATGTGATGTTTGTTGTGATGATTGTTGCCTAACTTGTCGCGACACACTAGCGTGTGTCTAGATTTGATCTGCATTAATGTATAAGGCCCGTGGATTTTATCTAAAGTATCTTTATTCAAAACTTAACTTTTTTCCTTACAAAACCTATGAGCAAAACACTGATAAATGTACCGGTACACACTTACAGGTATTCCTTTTAACTAAAATAAGTTCGTCATAGTATGTAGAAAGAGGCATAAATAAAAAAACTTATTTAACATTTACGAAATTATGTGAATTATGCGAAATTATTAGCTAACATTGCCTCCATGTTAGCTTTCCTGTATGACCCAGTTCTGCAATATAATAGTTTTAACGTATGAAACACAGTCGTTTAAATTAGCGAAAATTTTGCAAAAGCCATCGCGTGTGATGCACGAAAATAGTGAAGAAGGATGTATCTGTTGTTCTTTACCACGTGACGAAATGCCCACCATACGGAAAACCTAGTAATCATCAACCGCAATTGCCCCGCCACGCGTAGGGCAGCCAAATTCACAACGGTTTAGCAGCGAAGCCACTTCTTGCTTAAGGGGAGACTTGAGCATACCTCGTACCTTTCTCGAGATTCCGTGCTTGAAACTTGACTTTGAGCACCAATTGAAGTCTTGCGTTTTCGTTCAGAATACCATTCTCAAGTACGGGTTTATGTTACTCAAGATTGGGTTCGCGATCTACAGAACACAACCAGATCCGTTTTAGAGGGAGGAATCTCACCAAGGTGCGTGGAGACACGAGCGACCGCTGTTTGAAGCACACAAGCAGCAGACCTCAGGATCTTCACCAGAAAACCAAAGCGCAGCGTCATCAGCATAACACACGACATAACACACAACTCCCCATTTCCAGGAGGGTCATTAACTGCGATAGCAAACAGCAGAGGGCTGTGAGGCAGCTTCCCTGCAGGGGCCCTCAATCAGGGCTCGCCTCTGCAGACCATAAGCCGTCAACCTTCGTGACAAACTTGCGCTCTCCCAGAAGGGGACAAACTGCATCTATAAGCCTACCGCTAACTCCCATGCCCACCAGTGCTTGTCGAAACCACTCCGCACCAACAGTATCGTAATATGCAGCTTTGATATCTAGAAACACTGCAATAACAGTGTGAGATACCCGACAGCAAAAACATGATGGCATCCTGCGCGTTACTCCCAGCCCTGTACCCAAACTGGGTCGGAGCCAGGCATGCATAATATTTCAGATGCCACTCCAGTCGTTTAATGAGCATACGCTCATAGACTTTCCGAATGTTGGACAGAAGTGAGATAGGACGATAATTAGCAACATCAGATCGCACTGTTCTCGGTTTACGAACTAGGACAATGATAGTGTATAACCAGGACGCATGGACGTATTGATTGATTGATTTATTTGACGTATGGCTGGGTTTCCAATAATGGCCGGTTTCCGTAATGTTCATTTTCAATACGTAATGACTGGGTATTCAATAATGGTTGTGTTTCAATAATGATAGATTTGTAATTATTATGGCCATTTTAAGAACAACCTAGTTCGCGGTACCTTGTGCATAGGGTCCAGGGTGCTTGGTGGTTTGTTGGTTGGTGGGTTTGGGCACATGGTGTTGTTTGGTGTACTGATGGCATTTGGTGTCCATAATTTTAAGTAGGTTAGACTGAGCACTTGGTGGTATAGGCCTGTAAGCTCAAATAATATAAAATCAAATCAAATAACAACCTAGTCACCAATAATGGGTAGATTTTAATAGTCTACTTGTTTGGTTTGAGTTATTAGGGGCATTGCCCTTAAAGGTCACCAACCCCAAAAAGGAAACTACACTGAGTCTTCATACACTACACAAATACAGGGAACAAATAAATTAGGAACTAAAAATCAAAATCTAAAACTGTCCAGCTTGAGCCTATTAACACGTCTCCAATAGTAGGCGAGTTCTAATAATGGCCCAGTAACCAATGAATAGCCAGTATCCAATAATGGCTGTGTTGCTAATAAATAATGGACAGTTCCTTCTGTCTTTGTAATAAGTTAAATGCCATGGATACGAATACTGCATTACAATAAATTAATTGTGCCTCTACCATTTATTTATTTGGTTATGAATTAATTTTAACATTTTACATTTTCAGTGCCAGGAAGTACAGGATGTGATGAAGGTTATAGACGATACGATCATTGGTGCTTTGGCGCTACTGAATGCCTTGGATATTGTATTGCATTTGAGGACACGGCAGCAACATATTGTTACTTTTCGTTTTGGCTGCCGTATATACATTGCTGTTGCAAAGAAAATAAAATTTATTCGACGGGCTAATACTTTTTGACGAATATTATGTGCTATTTAACAACTGATGAATACGGCAAATAAAGTCCTATATGAATTCTATTTTGGTTGAAATCTTGGTGACAGGTAGACTACGGGCTCAATGTTAGGCCCAATTTTATTTTTTATTTACGGAAGTTTTATTTAAAACGATAACAAAAAAATAAATTTGGTCGCATACTTTTACAGACGAGACGACCTGCTTTACTTGGAAATTCAAGACTTATAATGACAGATTGGCTACAAACTTAAAAGGACTAAATTATATTCAAAACTGGCGTATTAAATGTATAGCATAGTAGCAAAGAAAACACTAAGTGAAACATTTTCAAAAATATTGAGAAGATATGAAGAATTCAACAATGTTTTACATAATTGTGATAACAGAAATTGGGTGCAATTGGTGACACAATTTTTTCCAGGAACGGTTGTACATTGTGTTTATCTGCACTACAAAGCCATGCCGAAGAGGTTGTTTGGAAACTTGTGCAATGAGAAACGCTGGCGACACAAAATCATCTTTGTGACGTAAAAAGCGCCAAACTAAACGAAACCGGCTCACACTTAGCCTGCTTCATTCGACTACAACAGCCAGTAATCATCCAAGATGGCAATCGTCGTGCAATGTTATTAAAGGATTGACCCAGTAAAGGTAGTCATATTATTCTGAACATGGCCAGAAAACACATTTGCTCACTACAAAAAAATATATAAATCCCAGCTGATTGTCGCATCTAGTCAAAGTTTATTCCTGTGGCAGGAATTTTTCTGGGAAGCACACACGGCATGCTCATCTGACAAAGAGTATTCGAGGGCCCATCTGACAAGTTTTCGCTTCACAAATGTTGTTTTTACGTCGTGACGATTTTGTCTCGCTGGCGCCACTATTGTCTCGAGTTTCCGAACAAGAGGAAAGCAAAGTGTTCTCTCCCATCGTGTGGATCTAGCCGAATGACCGTAACTTTTGCAGGGAAGGATCTGCTCTTCACTTTGCCTGTTCTTTGCATATTGCCAAAAACAAAATCGAAAAACTACAGGCATTGTCGTCGCTCACGCACCGCATTGATACAGTGTACGGGCCTTACGGCTTCGGGCAGATAACCAGGAGTGGTTAACGCTCGTTAAACCCTTTGAAACCCTTTGAAATAAAAAAAATGAGTGAAATCAGCCAGAAGTCATATCATGGAACAATTCGTACCTGCAATGAGCTTTATTATATTTTAACCTTCCTCACGTTTTAAGTCATTCTTTGTACCACTACGTTGTCAGAGCGATCTGAGAAGCATTTTAGCATCGAGGTAAAAGCTGGCCATTACCAGAAGTTAGGATCGTATAGCAAAAACTGAAGAAAGCTTCTCAGATCGCTCTGGATATCATTATCCCAGCCGGCAGGCAATGCTTATTAGAGTTCGCTTGTTAGAGCACGATAATTATCACAAAAACAAAAGACAGGAGGAGTAGAGGCCCCAGAATGCATTGCTGAAACATGTAGCAATGGGGGCCGGGTGCAACAATAGGCGAGGTGCACAAGATCGGGTTATAGCTCCCTCGAACAAGATGCAACGATGCTCGGGCGCGGGAAAAGTAACATTGTCGTTGTATCTGTCGTTGGCGGGTGAAAATGGCAGCGGATGTTGACAAGCTTCTCAGTTAGTTAGTGTTGCAGAAGGGTGTTACAGGAGTGGAAATTTACACGGGGCTCGTTTCGGGAGAAACGTTTGCTCGAGTGGCCAAGGAGGCAGGAATGAGAGGGTTCTCGGAGCAACATGTGTGGAAATATGGTGTTGACACGAATTTGCCAACAACACAGGACCATAATGAAGAAAGATGGCGGTAGCATTCAGGAAAGTGCCATGAGTGGAAACGAGGACTTAGATCAACCGTACGTTGAGCAGACAGAAAGAGGTACAGTGTTGCAAGCTGTAAGGGATTTGTTCTCAACAGCTGTGAGTAAAGGTCGGCGCAAAAATGTGGAAGAAGATGGTAGCAGTGAAGTGTTAGGTGAGACAGACACTGACACGATGCGAAACCGCATCCGCAAGAGAGTTACAGGCGTTAAAGAAGCAGTACGGTGGTTCTCTTGTAAACGCGGACATGACAAAGTCCTAGGTGCTCATTTGTGGTCGAAGCGGTGTTCCATATTCTCCTGCACAGATATATTTGACTGTTGAACATGTGGTAGGGAGAGAGGAAGTGTATGCCACTGACTCTCTGTGTGGGCAATGTGTTTGAAGTTATTTTGCAGACTGCTGCAGCTAAACGCAAGCTAGCTGCTGCAAAGTTGGTAATTGATAGACAGCCAGTTGAAATTTATGACCTCGAGGAATGTCAGAAAGAAGCGAGGTTGCATTGGCTCCCGCGTGGAGTCAGCGTAAATTATGTAAGCGTGGCAGTGAGCAAGTTTGGAATCCTAGATTCGCACACTTTTGAAAACTTGTCATCAGGGGAACAACGATGTGCTATACAGGCAGGGGTCTGCCTGATCAGTTTCAAGTTGAAGGAAAATAAGACAATTGAAGATGTTCCTGATTTTTTTTTTTGGTGAGAGGAATACCAGCGTTGGTGTTTATAGCAGATCACTTGGTGCCTCCGCTGCAGGATGTGCAGGCACTTCCGGCGCATCTGCGCAAGTGTAGCCTGCGCAGCCTGCGGGGGGTATCGGGATCCCCATGATCTCTATGAGCACCTTCGCGTGGCGTTTGACATGGCGAACAATGAACATCAGACGAGTAGAAGTGAAGACCAGTCTCGTAAACAGTAGCAGACTGAGAGAGGAAAGCAGAAAGCAAGTGCTCTGGAGCCGATGGCCATGCGTGAAAATAGACCATCTTCGAAACCGGGTCAATCTGCGGATGTATGCGGAGATGTTGTTGACAGTCAAAGTGAGAAAACTGAGCGGAGTGAAAATACCAATGATGACGAAAGTATCAGTTGGTGCACTCCTCCTGCCAAGAGAACAAGGAGGGAGAAGTGACCCAAGAATCAAGTGGTTGTGGAAGAAATCCATTAAGAAGATACAGGGCAAGATGTTCAGAACGTACAAGATGTACAAAATGTGCAAGCTGTGCACGAAGCACAGGATGTGCAGGTTATGCAGAGTAATGCTGTTGCTGCAGGGAATTCTGTCGACGATGTTGTTGCACAGCAGGAATGTCATACGTTAGCGCAGATGATTTGTCTAGCTTCCCTTCGAGTTTGGATGTCAGTTTGAGTCACGGCTTTGATCCGGGACTGAGCTAGGGTGGGGTGGGGGGTCATGCAGGACCCCAACTTTTTTTAAGTCAAGTGCAAGTTTTTCTATAGCTTCCTGGAATGCCAGGGGCTTGGGCGGAAAAATGTGTGACGTTGAAAAGTTAATGCAATTTGTGGATATTCTGGGAGTGCAGGAAGTGGCTTCTGCTGGTAAACTGGATGCAACGTCCAGCCAATCGAACTTTGTATCGTCCGGGGGGACGGTTGGAATTTTTATCAAATGGTCAGTTCCATATGTGGCTGTTTGGGTTACTGTGCATCTTGTGGGTCTGGATGCATAGTTTGTATGTTAGGGCACTGGGTGACCATTGTCATTGTCCATGCTGTATCTAGTCCAACTGTCCGAGAGTGGATTTCGTGGGTTAATCAGTTTTCTCAACTGTTTATAATCGGTGGAAATTTTAATGCTCACCACCACAATTGGGGCTCTGTCCAAGTGAACACTAGTGGACACAGGTTAGTGGGAGCAATCAATAATTTAGGCTTTGAGGTTATTCATGATAGCACAACTATCTTTACGCGATGGCAGCAAGGTGTGGCTCGGTTTTGGATCTGTTTATGTGCACCCTGGGCCTGCAAAATGGTTTCTTTTCTGTTTCGGATGATCAAAGGGGCAGTGATCACTTCCCGGTGATCCTGCGCCCTTTGGGCACGCTAGGGCCCACTGTAAATAAAGTCCGTTGGCGACCTTGTGTAAACAATGGTGTCTTTGGAGAGTGGATTGCCACTCGCATTAAAAGAGCACGCTCGAGTAAAGCGTTCACGCCCAAAGTTCAGCCCAGTTGGTGGACTGAAGTGTGTACTATAGATGTTCGTGATAAACGTAGAGCCTAGAAGAGGTGGAAACGCCATCCGTGTGATAAAACATGGTGGTGCTATCGTGGTGTTGCCTTTTTGATGAAGGCAGAGAAGAAAAGTTTTGCTGAAAGACTCTGTGCTCGGTTGAGATCTGCTGGATCATTAGGATTGGCGTGGAATATCCTCAACCAACGCGTGGGTAAAATTACTTAAACTTGGATTTATGTCACGGGCGCGTTCGGATCTCCGTGGAGAAGCTACAATGAGCACTACAATGAGCGCTTTGCGAGTGTTTATGCCTTACCATCTGGCTCGCAACCACGTAACTGGTGCGCGGTTGTGACTGTTGGTTCCTCTACTGATTTGCCATGGACACAAGCGGAGTACTTTGCTGCGTTAGCCAGTCTCTCTCTCTCTCTCTTAAATCCCATCAAACAGAAACACAGACACTGATTCACCTTTCACCAGCTGAATGTCGCCATTACAACTTTTTTTTCGATTTTTGAGCTGTTTAATGAATATCAACTACTTTGAATTTAAATTCATTACGGTACTTGCTGTAAGTTTTTCCATTTGCAATGGCGCCCCTACATTGGGGCTATTGGAGATGTCACCCCCCCCCCCCCCCCCGTTCCTTTTTGCCCTTTTTCTATGCCTTTCTCTATGTCATTTTGGTAGACAGAATTTTGAAGAAAATCCATAAAAACAAAAGCAAAAACCTTTAAACAAAGGCCTTTCAAAAGCTTTTCTCGAGGATTTGTAACACTGATTAGGAAAAGAAGACACGTCCCAAAAAAAGAAAAGGTCTTCCAAAATGTGGCAGAGCCCCAGCCCCCGCCATTTTTGCTCTTCTGTGGGTGCCCTTGTTCTTCTGTATGCAGCTTTTGGATGAAATTAGTCCTGCTCTTTCGCGTCGATTCTAACGATTCTTTCGTTCATTAGCATTTTGCCCAAACGAAACCTCTGCGTCCATGGTGAAATTATACCTACAGAGAGAAATAGCGGACAGCATTGATATTCCAGTTTACTACATATCAATGCTGCGCGTTTATATGGGGCATCCGAGATCGTTTGGCCATTTACGTAGGAATAAAGTTTCTAATAAAATTTGCGGTATAAGTCGGCAAATCTTGGGTCATAGTCGGAATTTGTTGTTGGCCTGCGCGCTCCTACTTACTAAGGCTTCGCTATGCCCCTGAGTTCGGGATTAGAGAAGCACCGACTGGGAACTGGAACATTAATTGTTTGTCGAGAGTCTTGTATGAACTGAGCAGATTTGTGTCTTGTTTCATGAGCTTTACGTTTCAAATTGTGCACCTCAAGAAAAACATCTTTTCGTCCAGGTTCTGCTGCGCTACTGTTTATGCTCTTGGACAGACTTAAACCTGTGGCGATCTTCCGTCAGGATCTGCCGAACTAAAATACGTAGCTAAAATTTGTAAGGCTTTTTTCCCGACACAAAACTATTTTCTACGACATACGAACTATTTTAATTTTATTCTCGTGTAATAATTGTTTAAACTAAATCAAAAACTGATTTAAAACAATTTTTGTCGAATTGCGGGAGAAAGACAAAAGTGTAAATAATGGGTTCAGTGCTTCAACAATTATAAAAAAAGGAACTTAATTGTCTCTCTCTCAAACCACAACATTAAACCGCAACACGCTGAGATTCCAAATTCACCTAACTATAGGGACAGGACGGTAGCTGGACAGAGACATAGCTTTCCCTAGTGTTTTACTTGTTTTTTTTTTATCATTGGTTCAATTTCTGTTAAACGTTTGTGGAAGGGTAGATTTAACCCATTTTAAGGGCCATATTCATAATGACGGCTCAACTCAAAGTCTGAGCTGATACTTTGCTAAGTCAGGGTGAAGCCTGAGCCTAGCTCAGACTCTCTTTGGTATACACAATGAAATCCAGGCTCAGACTTCGTAAAGTAAAGCTTTGGCGTGAGTTTGAGCCTATAGCTCACACTTAGCAAAGCAGAGCTTTCAGGAATGCACGGAAACACAAATACACAAACAGGATTTCTTGAGTCGACTCACGTTTTGAACATGAGCCACGACTTGGCTTTGCCATTATGTATACGAAGTAAGCGAGGCTGAAACTTTGCAAAGTCGGCCTCTCAGCGAAGCCTGAGTCCGTGCTCAGCTCATGCTATGTTGTCATTGTGAATACCAAATTGCTAAGCTGGGCTCGAGCTCATGCTTAGCTCACGCTGAGCCGTCATTATGAATTTGGCCCTAAGTGGCTTAAAAAAAGCTAGCAATAAAGCTAGCTACGATCGCACACCCTTTCTTCGATAAAAAAAAAAATCAATTTTTAAGCAGTCTTCAGAGTTGATTTAAAGGTACATTCCTCCCAACGCCATTTTTCTCAACCCTCCACATCAATCAAGTGCGCCCCCCCCCCAAGTTCTATTTATTTACCGTTAGTCAGTCCCCGTGCTAAAAATTTATTTTAAAATGTAGTGTCTACGATATTTTCTGTTGCATATTGGGAATTAATTTAGTAGCATCCTGCAATTATATGATTCTTTGCATGCTTGCAATAACCATGACGTTTCATCTGTGTGCGTGCATGTACTCATTTTTAATCGTTTGCTAATAATTACCATGAGATCAAAAATCCAAAAGACTAATGCGGTAAAAATATAAAAATATTTATGCCAATAGATCGCCGAAAAAAAATTATAATATACTAGCCTAAAAAATTATAACGTGTGACGTCAAAATATGAAATTCTTTCCGATTTGCGACGACGCAATTTTTTGTGTTCATGTTGTTTCGTCTACTACGCCCAAGGCCAACAGAGAGAGTAGCTGTTTTCCTTGCTGCGAGCAACGCAGCTACTATCTCGGTTGACCTTGTATTACTACGCGAAGTCTCGCGCAACGGTGCGACTAAGGAAATATGCCCCTTTTATTTATTTATTTATTTTTTTTAAGCGCATTTCGGCAAGAAGTTTTGTCGAAAAAATACCTGTCCGGAAAACGTATGGCTCACCATGTCAAAAATGGCACATGAGCCAAATTTTGACATTTTGAGCCTGGTATCATTTCCATCCAGTAGCCGCTGCGGATCCAGGATGAAATTTTAGGAGGGGCGATTTCGCATCAGCAGGGGTCGAAAACATAATTTTCCACAATCGTGGTGTCCCAGTTCAAAAATTTTAGGGGACCTGGGGGGTGGGGGGGATGGACAGGAGCAAGATTTATGTAACTCACGCTCTTTTTTCACTGTTGCTTTTTACCAGTAAAAGTGCTTCTTGTACCCACCAGTTCCTGTTTAAAGTAAGAATTTTAGGCATATTAAATTCATTTTATTCTTAGAGATTTCTTAATTCGACTACTCATAACTTGTTCGATTCTTTATGTCGTAGATTTTTGTCTTCGAGGTTTGCTATCTTTAAAATTGAGAAATGCGAAACTGCAGGGGAGAGAAGTTAACATTTTTACAGATTTTTACGTTAGTTTCGTCCTTTTATTTCGCATTCGTCCACTTTCATTTTGCTTTCGTCCATTTTTGTATGGCGCATAGCATAACAATGGACGAAAGCAAAACGAAATGCGCGAAAGTAAGATAAAAGGACGAAACCAACGTAAAAAAAAACTCATTACGATGCTTTCGTAAGTGTGCCTCTGTATAGCGAATCGTAATAAATTTCGCAGTCAGTGAAGATGATTTTGAACAATAAACATGCACTATCGGCTTGTGTGTCTGATTTGGTTTTAGGAGGGGCGATCGCTCCCACCGCCCCCCTCTGGATCCGCGTCTGCTTCCATCAGAATGCATATTTTTTTTAGCATCATACATAAATTCAGCCAAAATGTTGTACATTAACAATCACGCATTACAATTTTACAATATTCATTGCTGTGGGACCGTCTTTATTTGATTTGAACGTCTCCCACTGATGGAAAATCGTATAACTTGTTTAAATTCCGTAAAACCGAAACTGAACCCGTTCAAGCAAGCGTCGCAAAAATCGTTATCAACATGAACAACTCTACCACCTATTGACAGTTTTCTCAAACTACGTGTTTTAGTTGCGATGCTGGGTAACAGATGGCACCAAAATCGTCGCGCATGATTATGGCTCACTCACAAACCGAAACTGAAACAAGTTTTAACGTGTGAGCTCTCCCTGTTCACTGTTTCCTGAAACAACAAAACGGCTCAAAATGCTATGAAAACTGCAAAAAAATAATAATAAAACGACACATGAACCGACCCGTTCCTCTTTAGCAGGAAACAATGAACCAAACTTGGATGCCATAATTATTTTGAACTTGTCGAGCAAAAGGGCATGGTTTTGCGTGGGAGGTTTGCTGGTCGCCGTCTCGGGTCCACCGAAATTCCGATATCGGATTGGCTGAAAGTGGGCGTCACGTGGGTGTGAGGGCGTGTTCGTAGCCCCTCCTCCCGTTGCCCGTGGCAACGTAGTGTTCATCTCCAAGCCGCGCTCTCTGTTGAGTCCTCAATTAACTAATAGTTCCCGGTCCGGGCAGCAACTGGGAAAAACGGGATCAAAATTCTGGATTTCGGGAAGGCTTCTCTAACAACGTGAAAGTGACCAACCCGTTTAGCGGCAACACACCCGTGTCGTCACCATGCCGAATCTAGGGATTATATCAGCCATCAAAGAGTAAGTGGATAACTTTTTATTCCCGGTTGAAATTTTGGGGATTTTCTGGATAAATTGTTATTTGCGACGGAAATGTTTTTTGGGGTGACGCAACAGATTTAAATGTCATGGTGGATTGCGGCAAGTGCGACGAAAATCGAGAATTCGTATTTTTTTTTGTTTGTGTCCGTGAAAATTTTGGAGAATTTTCTATGGAAGACATTTTCCGTTAGCGTAGTGGAGCTCCGATTTAGGACATTATTAATTAAAACGTCATTTTTGGAATAAAAAAGAAGTGGTTTTGAGTATTTTGCTGGTTTTAATGTTTAAATTGTCGCTTAATCGAATAAAATTGTTAACTATTCACGGTTTCGTGTTTTAAAATGTTGTTGACGCCAGGATAACGAAAATAAAATAAAAAATTAAAAATCACGTTTCCCTTCAGTTCGAATGATTTCGTGGAAATAGGACGAAAAAGTGTAGGACATTTTCTGAACTTTTAATTTTAAAAAAATATTGCTTTATTCAGTTCAATATAGATTAACAAAAAAAAAACCGTGTAATTGAACACAGTCTTGGGGGGGGGGGGGAGAATTATATCACCCTCTCCCCCACCACCGTCCGGTATAAACTGCGACGCATATTAGTACGTTTCTTAATATGGCGTTTGAAATATATGTTCTGTGTCAGCCGTTTTAACATCAATATTTTAATTGCCGTTTTATTATTTTTTTTTTGGTTGGTACCTCCCAAATTTTTCTGTTACACATTCCTGTTGGGCTTTTTCGCTTTACATCAATGACATTTTTGCTGCAAACCTGTGCACACCCTAGGCTAATTATAGTTAAGAAATAAGTTTTTGAAATAGTGATTCGGTCTAAAACTATACCTAAGTCTCGTCTTAGTCTCGTTACGACCCTTAGAGACGAGATGAGACCGAGATGATAGGGAATTTATCGAGATTTATCGAGGTGGCTCCCAGGAATTTTGTTGGAGGGGGGGGGGGGGAGCAGGGAAGGGGTAAAAACTGTTGGGATTCAAATCAGGGTTCGTTAATTCATCTAATTGGGTTTTCCAGGAAGTGCACGGGTGTTTAACTCCCTTGAAGTACCTGTAAAACAATTCATTTTCAAGGCTTGAGTGCTTCTGAAACGCATACAAATCCAATTTTCAGATTTTTTTCATTTACAATAAATACCGTGTTTGTTTACCTTTACCGAAATTTACTCTTAAATTTACTCTCGACCTTTCCCCTTTGTCATTTGCAGTTGATGCAAACTAACACCCGTCGTAGCATCCGGTTTTTTTTTTTATTTATTTCCTTACTGCATGTTCATTTCTCTTCACTGCAAATGATATAAATTCTCAAATTTGGATTTGTAAACGTTTGAAATGTATTAACATTGCTGAAAATGATTTGTTTTATAGGTTTCCGCCCTCCCCCTTCTCTGGACCCCGTATCTGTATTTTTTGCCATTTTTTAAATTACTATTTTTTCCCCCCCCCCCCCCCCCCACTACATAATTCCTGGATACACCATTGTTTAAAATTCGTATATGTATTACAAAACGTAAGCGTTTGCGACAACGAACGGTAACGTTAATTCTAGTGTGTATCTATATTCTGAAAGTATCTTTTATCGGTTGGGATAAATTTTTTTTTGGAAGGTTTGATAGTGACCAGCTGTACTCAGCAAAAGTCACACAACGAAACTTGCGTTGGTTGAGAAGAGTTGACTAGAACTTACGACTTTTTAAAACTAAATCCAGCCAAAACCAAAACTGGTATAAAAGAAGCCGCCAAGTTTCCAAAAAGTCTCAGTCTTTGAAAGTAGTGTTATCATTCAACCAGTAACAGGCCGCCAATGTTAACCCTACTATTAACCCACAAACTTGGTGTGATGCCCTCGTCTTTAATTTGTTTTGAGCCTGGAGGGATTATTGTTATTACTTCCAAATGTGACAGATTTCATAAATGTCACTGTCGGAGCTATACGATTGTACAGTTATACGTTCAGCATGCTTTAGCATTCTAAGAAAGTAGTCTTACAGAGGAATTAAAGAAGAGGTCACTGCACCACGTTTGCTGGTTAATAAGGTTAAGCTTGGCGGTCTTTCCCTGGTTGAAAGATGTCACTACTTTCAAAGCCGACCCCTTTTTGGAAAATTAGCAGCTTCTTATACCATTTTTGGTTTTTGGCGGAGACTTTTTCAAGTCCTGTTACCTTCATCTATAGTAAAGTCTGTTTCCTTGCACGCTGAAACTTCTTCCCGAAGAAATGAAGCCAGTGCAAATGACTTACCTAATTTCTAACAGCGGTTTAGTGTAGTAATCCAAGTATTATCCAGTAGGAAATAACGTGACATAGTTTGTCTTGCCAATGTTTCATCATGTTTTTTTTTTTTAAGATAGCCTACTTCTTTAAAAAAAAAACTACAAATTTTTCCTACTTGATTGGATCCTGTGCTCACGATGTGCATTTTGTTTTCAGCTCTTCTTGCTATGGAAGACATCAGTCTGTTAGTGAGCCGCCTCTTTGTATACAAATATGTAATCTGATAATTAAGTACTGAAACGATAAGCGTATAACTTAAGCATGTCATGATCCATTGTTGGATGATGATACACGAATGGTTACAACAATAATTTTCCACGTCTGCATCACTTCAGCGCCACGTGCTTCTAGATGTAACCCCCTTTATAGAAAAAAAGAAAGGCACTTTCCCATACGACGCTCTATCTGTATGCTAACATTTAGATTTGCCAACTTTTCCTAGCGAGCTGTACAGGTGTTACCCCTGTTAGAATTGACAAGGGAGTTTAGCTAGCTAGTTAGCCAATAACACAAAATGAATGATATTGTTGGCATTTTTTCTCCAAAAAGAACACGTTCTCACACCTTAACGTTGAGATTTTCTTGTTACTGGAGGCTCTGCACCCGATTCCAGTGATCTGCAAAACTTTCTCCACCATGCCATGTTTTCCCCCTGTAGACTGAAGTTAAAAACTTATTGCAGGTAACGACACAGTCTGCAAGTGAGACACTTTCTACAATTTTCAACAACAATGTATCTGACTACAGATTAGATTGGATCATATGAAAAACCTAAACTGGGAAAAGGTGCCGCCAAGTTCCGAATGGTTCGGCCCTTCAAAGGACTGATATCAACACACCAAAACATTCACCAAGTTAATCGCACCACTTAATAGCTCGAAGGTTAAAATGAAAACTGGAACATTCCTACTTTCGGCAGCAATGTTCAAGTTTTCATTTAACGTCCAAAGTATTATTCCGTGCGATTAAGTTGGCGAATGTTTTGGTGTGTTGATATCAATCCTTTGAAGGGCCGAACCATTCGGAACTTGGCGGCCCCTTTTACCAGTTTTGGTTTTTGATATGATATCACCCCTTTTTTTTACAATTGTGTATTGACTCAACTCCACTGCCGTGCAGATGTGTAATAAAGTGCCACGTCAACAAGAAATTGGTTTTCAACACTTTGTTACTACCTTTTGCCTATAGGCAGAACTATTCTCAACTTAGTAAGTTTTATAGTAACTCTTTATAAGTTTTTGGTTTGGTTTTAATTTTATTGTAATTTGTTTTATTTAGTTAGTTTTTGTGTGTTGGTATCACTCCTTTGAAGGGCCGAACCACTCTCAACTTGGTGACCTATTTACCCGTTTTCGTTTTTGATATGATATCACCCTTTTTTTTTTTTACAATTGTGTATTGACTCAACTCCACTGCCGTGCAGATGTGTAATAAAGTGCCACGTCAACAAGAAATTGGTTTTGAACACTTTGTTGCTACCTTTTGCCTATAGGCCGAAACATTCTCAACTTAGTCACCTCTTTATAAGTTTTTGGTTTGGTTTTAATTTTTTTGTAATTTGTTTTATTTAATTAGTTTTTGTGTGTTGGTATCACTCCTTTGAAGGGCCGAACCACTCAACTTGGTGACCTCTTTACCAGTTTTTGGCTTTATTTATTTTGCTTTGTTTTTACAGTTGATTTATTTTTCGTGAAATAGACGTGAATAAAATTTATTTGGCAACGTTGTTTTGATTTATCGTGATACACTAGTGTGTGTCTAGGCGCACACGTCAGTATACACGTTGTCATTGCTCGAACTTTGGCCGTCCAATGAGAGACGATGCCGACAATACTTACAATGGTTATAACAATATTTTTGTGCTTACGCGCCCTCTCACGCTATCCCCATTACGCCTCCAGGCTCCAAACCATTAAAGGTACGTAGTTCGTATTGTACTGCACCCATTCGTCCAATTTCATAGCTGGAAGGCTTCCCGTTATTTCGGTATCGATGAATAATCACCGTATGGGATTTCTAACATGGGGATGAGCGGACTAGAATTAGCTAGATAGCTAGCTAGTTACACATTTTCAATGTTGAGGGTCAGATTTTGCATTGAAAGCAGCTGAGCTGGCATTCCTACACGGGTTAATTTTTGTCAGGTGGGTCATTGCTCTCGATTTTAACACAATTTAAGCTTTTGTACCGCATTATTATTTTTCCCAAGTACCTGAAATGTGCCCAACTATGCTTCAAGATATACGACACTGACGCTATGGAGTCGCGCTACAATTTACAACCTCGACAATTGAATTGTTGTGATGGTTGTTGCCTAACTTGGTGCGACACTAGCATGTGTCTAGATTAATCTAATCTAATACCAGTTCAGCTCTGACGATTATTAAACACCATCATTGTGCTTATGATCTCTAACTGCATTTTGTCTCTAACTCTTCTTTCAATAAAAGACACCAGTGGCTTGAGAGTCACCACTTTGTGGGCACCAGTGTGCCAACATCTTTTATATTTGCCAATTTTCCTTAGCTGGCTGTACATGTGTCTTCACACCCTACGAGAATTAAGATGGGAGAGTGGCCTTAGCTAGCTAGCTAGTTAGTTAGTTAGGTATGTAGTTAGCCAGTGTTACACCAAATCAACGATACACGGCAATTTTTTCTCCATAAACTAAGGCCACAGTCCCACACGATCCCACAGAGATCAGCATTATTGACGGCACTTTTTCTCCGGTAAGGTCACATTACCACATTTCCCACACAAGATTAGTGATATTGATGGCACTTTTTCTCTACAAAGGACACATTCCACACTTTCCCACACAAATTCATCGATATTGAAGGCTCTTTTTCTCCACGAAGAAACATTCCCACACCTTCCCAAACGTTCGCACACACGATCAGCGATACTGACGGCACTTTTTCTCCACAAAGGACACATTTCCACACTTTCCTGCACGTTCGCACAGAAGATCAGCGATACTGAATGCACTTTTAACCCACAAAGGACACAATCCACACAAGATCAGCGATATTGATGGCAGTTTTTCTCCACAAAGGACACATTCGTGCACTTTCCCACACAAAATCAACGATATTGACGACTTTTTCTCTACCAAGCACATTTTCCCTCACGTTCCCACACAAAATCAACAATATTGACAGCACTTTTACTTCACAAACTCCATATTCCCATACTTTCTCACACATTCCACACAAAATCAACGATATTGATGGTACTTTTTCTCCACATAGGACACATTCCCATACGTTCCCACATAAATTCAAAAGTATTGGTGGCACTTTTTCTCCACAACGACATTCCCACACTTTCCCATATGTTCCCACACAAAATCAACAATGTTGACAACACTTTTTCTCCACAAAGGACACATTCCCACACGTTCTTACACAACATCAATGATATTGACGGCAGTCTTTCTCCACAAAGGACACATATCCACACTCTCCCATCCATATCTTCCCAAAGAAAATCAATGATATTGAAAGCACTTTTTCTCCACAAAGGACACATTCCCACACTTTCCCCCACAAAATTAATGATTTTGACGGCACTTTTTCTCCACACAGGACTCATTCCCACGTTTCCACTCCTTCCCACACAAAATCAACGGTATTGAAAGCACTTTTTTCTCCAAAAAGGCCACATTCCCACACTTTTCCACAAATTCCTACACAAAATCAACGATAGTGATGGCAGGTTTTCTCCACAAAGGAAACATTTCCACATGTTACTGAACGAAATCAATGATTTTGACATCACTTTTTCTCAACAAAGGGCACATTCCCATACTTCCACGTTCCCAAACACATTCAACAATATTGGCGGCACTTTTTCTCCACAAAATCAACAACGTTGACGACACTTTTTCTCCATAAAGGACACATTCCCACACGTTCCCAACCAAAATCAATGATTTTGATAGCACTTTTTCTCCACAAAGGACACATTCCCGCACTTACATGTTCCCACTCGCTCCCACACAAATTCAACGATATTGACGGCACTTTTTTCCCACACAGGACACATTCCCAAACTTTTCCACACTTTCCCACACAAAATCGCCGATATTGACGGCAGTTTTTCTCCACAAAGGGCACATTCCCACAATATTGACGGCACTTTTTTTCACTACACAGACACATTCTCATACCCACTCACTTTTTCCTATTCCTTCCCACACAAACTCAATGATACTGACACACTGTTTCTCTACAAAGGCCACGTTCCTTCACTTTCTCACACGTTCCCACACAAAATCAACGATATTGACTGCATTTTTTTCTCCACAAAGGACACGTTTCCACTCTTTAGTATTGAGGTTTTTTTCGTTATTAGAGCTTAAGTGCCCGATCTGACGATGTGCAAATGTTTCTGCTGCTTGGGAATTTTCGTCTTTGTGCTGAAGTCAGCTACCTCTTGTTATAGTTAAAAGAAAGCGTCTGACAATCAGCTGCCATTTTGTTGTTGTTTAAGGGAGCCGAACCTCAACCGTGTTATGTGCCCGACTGTAGAAGACGAATGGTACAAAGTAGCAGGAGAAATCTAATCGTAAAACCCCTGGATGCTGTCTTTTTGTTTTGTTTTTGCTTTATAGGGAGCACGAACTCAAACAGGATTATGCGCCTCAGGACGAGGAGAGGGACAATTTGGCTGCAGAAATCCACGCAGAAAACCCAGGATCTTTCACATGTCACAATCGACATGACACCTTTTTGTTGTTGTTGTTGTTGCCACTTTTTTTTAGAATTTGAATTTATTTATTGAGCTGCGATCTTTTGTTATGCGCTCTTTTACAATGGATTAATACAGGCAAATACAAACCACACCAAACACTCAACTCATTACAACGACGTCCCCTTTACACCATGCACCCACTATAGTCAATTGCTAGCACTTATCCGCAGCTTACCCACTTAAGACTGTGCACTGCGCATCCCTTAAGTCGACCACTGACATACACACTGTGCATCTCTCTCCACTGTGCATCCCTTGTACTGTGTACAAAACGGAACTTCTCGCTGATCTATATTAATCGCACTTCTTCTTATGCTCCACCGTACAGTCTGGAATGGCCATCTATGGCAACACAGCCACTTTCAAGGCCCTCACAGGAGAAAGGGAGAGACAAGCAAAGTGGGGCCTCACTAAAAGTTGCGCATGCGTTACTGCGCAGTAGTTTGCTACCGCAATTTACAATAACAATGTGTCTGACAACAATTAAATCTCGTCTACTTGACAGTGACAAACCAGCGTATGTCTAGACCTGACGACAGGTTTACTTTTGGCAATCCAATGATTTAAGTCCTAAGTTCAATAAATTCCTAGCAAAATTGTCTCTCTCTCCGTCCCAAGATAACCTACAGCAGTTGAAAAGGACGCAAGTTCGACTATTTCTATTTCAATAATTTTTTTTTTAATTCACAAGTTCCCACCACAACTGCCTTGTTTTAAGCTGTTATAATACGTGACCATCAGCTTGGGGACTTGAAGCCCCATATCTCATTCCCTGGTTTCGCGACACTATTCCTGAACATTGTCTATTGGATAGTGGTAGTTTGGAAAATACCGATCACACACCTTTTTAGTTCCGATTGGAAGAAGAAGTCCAAAATGAGATATAGGCTAATTCGAGAGTTGCCAGTACAGGAAAAAGTGGGTAAAGATGAGTCGAATGCTGCTTGATATTCAATTATTGTTAAAGTGACTTTTTTCCTTGCCTTACGAGGTATCAATGCACTTAATGGGACGGCCTCAAGATACAGACGATACAAGGCAGATTGGGATCAAAGCTCCGTGCCTCGTTCGCCGCCATAACTTTCATCTCTGTCTAACCTGCAGTCAACATTCCTTCGCTTAAATGCAAGCATGGAGCTTATGTATTACCACACATAGTGATGCGAGGAAGGGCGAACCTAGTTCCAACGACTAAGCGTGGGAATCGTAATTCGGCGTGGGATGCACGTAAAATAGTCTTGAGGAATACAGAAGAACATCGGCTAGCTGCCGCGTTCTAAATGGATTTACGAACAAGTGGTTGCAGTGACTACCTATATTCTTCCATCCAACCGGTCTTCTGTACACTTCCGCCACCTTTTCAACAAGTAAAATTTAAAAATAGTAACCATCATCACTGCCCATTAAAAATGGTGTTACATTTTAGGCCTAGATTCGGATTTTAGGCGTAATTTAGGCGAAGTGAACGATATGGCTAGTGATCTAAAGGTTCGATAAATGTTGAAATATTTTACAACTTCTGATTTTGGATTTGCAAATCCACTCGAAATCTGCAAATTTTTTTGCAAATCTGCCAATCCATGCAACTCAACTAAAACCCGAGCAAATCTCAAATCTCGGTGCAAATCCGCAAATCCATGCAGATCTACTAAAATCCACGCACATCTGCAAATCTTGGTACAGAGTTGTAAATCTGCAAATCCATGGCAACCAACAGAAATCCGTCAAAATCAACTAAAATCCGTGCAAATCTACAAATTTCGGTGCAAACCTCTGCAAATCTACGAATCTGAAAATCCTGAAAATTTAGCAAAATCTGTGTAAATCTGCGCAAATCAGGGTAAATCTGTACTAAACATTCCACAATCAACATGAACATGAACATGTCTGGAGCCCTCTTTACCCACACCTGCAGGTACGCAGACCAGAGGCTCGTCTGAACTATTCCCAGTGCAAGCAGAGTGATCGAACTGAGGACACACGGATCTTAGGGGAGGGCAAACAGTTTACTGTGGCCCCAGAAGCCATTCCACAATGCTGCAATATAGTTGCCTAGAAATCCGGGAGGTTTTGCCGGGACTGCTTCTCAAGAGGGTTTTTCACGAAAGTGGGTTTGGTTGCCTCTTTTTTTTTTTTTTTTATATATATTCTGGTCGTGGAGAGAGGGGAAGAAAAGAAATTGGAATTTTATGATGGGGTGTTCGAAAAATAAACTTTAACGAGAGACGTAGCTTCATTTTCATTGTTCTGTGCGTTTCTTTTAACAAGTAGGAGAGAGGATAAAATGGTGGAGTCAAACTGATTCATGCTGGAATGGCTATTAATGGTTCACAAATTCGACGCCAGAGCACCGTTTTTGCGAAATGAAGTTGTCTAAAATGAGCGAACTTGTTTCGAGTTCCTTATAAATTCAGCATTGCTAGGCCACAGAATTTCCTAAACATGACAGCATCTTGGAATTCAGTGTTTATAGACAGCCTATATTTAATACGTTTAGTGGGGACCCTGGCTGCATGGCCATAGGCCCCAGAAACACAACCACACGTTTCCTGTCATTCTTAAACAAGGAAAAAAGGAAGGGAAAGGGAAGAACAAGGAGACAAATACGACAACGGGGATCGAGCAAGGAAGATTATCTGCTAATGGGAGGCTCGTCAATTTCTCTAATGCTGCTATAAAATGGGTCATAACTGGAGAATTCCCGATCCTAATGGAACCGCCAAACCTATGGAACTGCCCTAAAACGTGACCCACTCAAGAGGGAAGCCACCTCACTACGAATTAGGGACAGACGAACAAGACAGTTTTGACTCACCCGCAGACCGAGTTTAGGGCCACTACAAGGCTCTTCAGCAGATTGTGGTCCGTGCAGAGCTGAAAATAGTTAGCCTCAGCCCAACACTGAGTGACGGATGTGTGCTCCAAAGCTTTTGCCACTTGGCCGCTAACTGATGGCTAACAGATTCCTTCGTTCCTTTGCACTGCTGAACCCAAGTCAGTGTCCTATGATGGCAAAAGACCTCGCATGCTTTTTGTCTGGCACCCTCCAAGCAATGCCAATATGAGTAGGGACCCAAGCTACACAAACTGCTCGTTCCTTATGACATGTTCTCTTCAAGGTATCATGAATCCCCCAGTTGAGTGGATTATCTTACCACCACTTCACTGAAGCAAGCTGTGAGATGAAGTGTAGTGTGCTTGAACTCTCAGTGTAGATGACGCTTTGATCTACACCTGCCCTCAGAAAGAGAGCCAAAGGACAGTAAAATACTAGCCAGCTCTGTCTCAAACAACGTATAATGCGGGCATCACAGAACTGCCAAAATGTCCTCATGGAGGAGTCGTAAAGACTGCCCCAGTGCGGCAGTCACTACTATCAAAAATCCATCTGAGCACATTTAGCGAAAGGGTTTCTGACATGAAAATAGATGCTGATGCTACTCCCTGAAGGCTTTGGCACTCCTTGTCTTACCTCACCACCCACTGAATTATATGTTCTTGTCCTTAAATATGCTGCGTTCAAGAGGAAACTGTGAGCTGGAAGTGAAGGACACTTCCATACACACATGTAACATCCACCACACAGGATACCATTGAAAACTGGAGCCGTTTACCCAAATCTCCCAGAACCGCAAGTCTACTCACAGCAGAAGAATCGTGGTAAAAACAAAACAGACTTAACTCAGTCGTACGCATGACAGTATTGTTTGCTCCTTGCACCACGTAGTGACAAATCGATGATTCACGTCCATCTACGACAAGGCCCGCTGAGATAGTAGCTGCACTCCACTCCAGGCCCGTCAGCTTGCTTCCGTTTAGTGACAGACACGCCTTGGTATCTGAACAAAATTTATGCTTTAAACTTTAAACACGTAAAGGTAACGATCAAATTGGGAGATCTGGCGCATATTGAGGGCTTTTCACGCATTCACTTAGTCCAGATACAAATTTCTTTGGGTTCCCAATCCGTACGGTACTGGACGACGCGTAGCGTGTCCGTCACTAAACAGAAGCAAGCTGACGGGCCTGGAGTGGAGCGCAGCTACTATCTCAGCGGGCCTTGATCTATGATGGAAACAGTAGAGTGTTTTGAAGAAACCACAACAGGGGATGACTACCTACTGAAACATGTAAACTAGCAACCCAGCAGAGTACGGCTTCCTGAAGGTTCATGATTTCAGACTTCATGGTTCTGAAAGGACCATTCACGAACATTAAACACAAGACAACAAAAAAGACTCGCAAAGCAAACAAATTACGGAACAAACAAACAAACAAACAAACAAAAAACACAACTTAACGAACCAACAAAAAAGAAAAAAAACCTTCAACAGAAGCTGGTTGGATTGGAATTACAGTTACATAACTTAAAACCAATCAAAATAATGATTAATAACCGATCTCCATACTTATTAATAAATATAGGTCGACATCATTCATAGTTATGAATTCCGTGGGGATAGGAACTCTATTGCTTTTTTGGGTTTGTTAATTAAGTATAGCTAGCTATACTTGTTGATTTAGGATGTTGATTTAGGTTGCTACGTTCAGCAACCAAATGGTTGTTACAAATAACCTAAATTTCCAAAAGTGGTCCATCTCAGGTCTGAAACTGGTCCGTGTCCGTGTTCATGTCCGTGCCATGGTAAGGTCCACTGGACATGTATTGAGGCAAGGTGATCTGATGGTTAGCGTTATTGCCTCATATGCCAGAAGTCCCAGGTCGGGCCCGACATCTGGTATTTTACGGAAGAAAAAGCCCCTATGATGTCTCGTGCTCGTGTCGATTGTTAGAGTGCAAAAGATCCACAATAGAGGATGTTTGGAATTACCTAACAAAATTATCCCTCTTTCCTAGTGGCGTCTTTCCTGTGGCTGGAAGAGTGGCAAACTTCAAGAACCCGAAGAGAACATCTTGTTTTTGTCCAGTTGTACCTAATTTATGTCCACTGGACTTCTATAGTCGTTGAAAGCTGTAAGGAACAGTGGTCTCCAAGCCGAAAGGGTGTGAGATCTAATCGCGTTGCTGACCTATGAAGACTAAAAAAAAAAATGGCCTCTAAAAGTCCGTCCTGGCGCTGAAGGAAAGCCGCTAAAAGTTAATTAAGTGGTGCTCGGGAGTGGTACTAAAAAAAATTGATGCGAGCGGGCGGTAATTTTTTTTTACGTTTTATTCGTGATTTTTCAGATGCGGGCGAAGGCTTTTTTTACGTTTTATTCGTGATTTTTCAGATGCGGGCGATGGCTTTTTTTTACGTTTTATTCGTGATTTTTCATGTGCGGGCGATGGCTTTTTTTTTAACGAAACGAAATCAGTAGGTTACATTTTGTTGTGGAGTATAATATCTATGTTTTAATGCCCGGATCAGCGTGTAAAAGTTGCACATTTGAGAAAAGTCATTCAGTAGATCAAAGTTTTTTTTTTTAGTTGTGACGTGCCTCTGGCCTACCCTTAGATTCGTTTCGAGGCGATCAAGTGAATGGAGCAGAGAGCTGATGTGGTCATCGGCTCCAGGTAATGTTTGGTGAAAGTGCTGATGCGTGATTGGTACTTTTTTATTTTAGACGTTGTCATTAAAAAACGTTTCATGCGCTGAGATAAAAACCCATGCGTGCGCTCCTGAGAACAGCTTAATTAGTTTTTTGTGGCGTAATCACCAAAATTCGCTTAAATTCCGAGCTGGAACGTCATGAATCGTCCATATCCTTGATACGCGGCTGTGTCGGCTTCACGACCAAGAACGAGGAAGCTTTAAATGTACGGGTAGGCTGTTGTTTGCAAGCATCTATAGTCTAGACGCCATTCTTTCCAAACAACTCGCGTTGTCCCATTTACAAGCGCTAGAAATGGCACAAGATGTCTAATAACTGTCCCCTCCAGCGATGAATGAACGAATAAAAATGCAACTGGGGGGGAGGGGGGAGAGGGGGAGAATCGAACAGCCGTAGCGCATGGGAGGGAGATCCCCTTTCCCACCGGTTCAGTAGGAGGAATGGCGGGAGAGACGCGTCTCTGCTTTTTATCATGTCATCGCTGGTGCAGCATTTATGAACTGGGAACAGCACAAGCAACAGTTGGCCGCTCAAGTGACTGACTGACGCCATCCAGATAAAGGGGATAGGAGAGTGGAGATCAGTGGGGAAAGAATGAAAGTCAATGGCGAGGGCATATCCTTGTTTCTTTGGCTTTAAGTGGAATGGAAGGTATGGTGACATTGGACGTGATCAAATAAAGTTGGTAGGATAAACAAAAAATGAAAATAATGTTTGTATATATGGGCCGGTCCAATTTTAAGTCTTAAAGCGCAATTACATCCATTTTGACATGACTTTTGAATCACTTACACAATAACTAAACACAAGAATTGCGGTAAGAATACGTTACATACGTCCGATATAACAATTTAATTAACTGCATCACCAAAACACGACACGGAGGTCGCCATTGTTTTGCTGGAACGCGCAGAAATTAATGCCGACAGACGGATATCTTCGATTTCGACTCGCAGCCGATCGAGATAGCTGTATTGACTGTGAGGAGCTCAAGCGTCTGACGGCCTTAGCTGGCCACTACACTGCCGGCTAGTATAGCTAAGGCCGCCAGACGCTTGAGCTCCTCACAGTCAATACAGCTATCTCAATCGGCTACGATTCGAATTCGAAAAGTGACATCTGTCGGCATTAATTTCTGAGCGTTCCAGCAAAACAATGGCGATCTCCGTGTCGTGTTTTGGTGATGCAGTAATTAAATTGTTATATCGGACGTAAGTAACGTATTCTTACCGCAATTCTTATGTTTAGTTATTGTGTTAGTTATCCAAAAGTCAAACAAGCACGTCAAAATGGATGTAATTGCGCTTTAATACACGTTTTTGAAAGATGTCTATAAGGGAACAAATAACTATGGCCGTCGTCACTTCCGCTGTCGAGGTAATGGAGCGGACTCCACTTTATTTGCTGTTTGGCTGGGTTTCCCCACTTCCGTCTTCCCAACATTATTTTCAAATTCAAAATGCCGAAACTTTCCGTGAAATGAGCATGTGACGCAGTTGTAATCCACCCAAAACCAAAATTGATATAAGAAAGACGTCAAGTTTCCAAAAAGGGTCGGCCTTTGGAAGAAGTAATATCGTTCAACCAAGGAAATACCATCAAGGCAGTTAGCTAGACAGTATCATGAATACATTATTGATGCATCTTTCTCTCTATGAATGGTGGACGCTCATCCTTTAACTTTTATTTCTTCTGCCCGAGCCTATCATTAAACGAATCTGGCTGATACCAAATCCCACGATAACCGAGCCCAGTTCCCAATTAAAGCAACATCCAGCCTGCCTTATAACCTTCCGCCTGCCTCACGACACCCACGCGACGATCACATCCGCGTATTTACCACAGCTTAGGTTAACTGAGATGGTAGCTTCGTTCCTCGCAGCGAAAAACATAGCTACTGTCTCAGTTGGCATTGCGCCTAATAGTCCAGCCAGCGTGAACCCATTGATTGTGTCGTCAAAAAACCGGAATGATTCTCGTATTTTAAAATCACAATTTATGATTTTCTAGGCTAGTGTCTTATAATTTTGCTTCGGCGATCTATTGGAATAATTAATTTTTATTTTTACTACATTAGCCTTCTAGATTTTTGATCTCCTAGTAATTACTAGCAAACGATTAAAATTAATACTGCGCACACACAGATAAAACTTCCAAGGTCACTGTACGCGCGCGATGCATCATTTATGTTCAGGACGAACGTAAATAAAGTTATTAATATTCAACAGAAAATCTCGTAGACGCCACATTTTAAAACGGATTTTTAGCAACGGAAAGACTAACTGTAAGTAAATAGACCTTTGGGGCCGTACTTGATGTGAAGGATCGAGAAAAATGGCGCTGGGAGGTATATCCCTTCAATCAAAACTGTAATATTGACGTACGTCTCTATAAAAAAAAAA
>JAHWFP010193315.1:0-11486 GCA_023313725.1 Lithobius niger
AAGGAAACCCGATTTAGAATTATAGGACGTCATACCTTCTCAACTCACCAGCACACAAATGAGGACGCATAGAAACACACAAATCCGGGACATTTTCTCCTGAATGAACAAATGTTCATTTACTTTTTAATTAACTGTTACTTTACTAGTACGACGAAGAGGTAAAAGAAGTTTGGTTACCTTTTTCGAGTGCTTCAATTTGCTCGTTGGTAAAGGACGTGCGATTGCGCTGCAGCTTTCGCTTTAGCCTCAGACGCAGCTGCGAATCCTCGTCCGCCGACGAATTATGATCGGAATTGCCGTCCGACGTTCCTTCTGCTCCATCTAACAAACAAACAAAACAAATATCGTTAATATTTCGCCGCGCTCCAGTAATAAGAAGGGTTTAGGTCGAGATGAAATAGAAAACAAAAACGAACTCGTTTGATGTAAACGTAGCCTAAGGTTTAAATGAACCGAAGTCAAAACAGTAAAGGCATACACACAATCTTTCCTGTAGGATTTCAAATACCACAGTGTTCTGTAATGTTTACTCTATCAACTATCAACAAAAAGATTTACGCTGAATGAGCGAGCGAAGCAAGCGAAATTCTGTGCTCGACTACATTCTTAACAAAACGTGAGCATCAACATGGTACGGCAAAGTATCACGAATTAGAAAACAAAACGAACTCGTTTAAGATAAGCTTTAACTGCGTTTACGTCAAAACCGGAACGGACACAGACAAACTTTCCTCTAAGGTTTCAGATACCACAGTACTTCACAGTGTTTGCGCCACGTACAACTTTACTGCTGTGTTCAAATATTGTTTTTTTATTTTCGTTGGACCACTGGATTGAAAAATAACTGTATAATTCAGCATTTGTATGAGGTTTGTATTTTTCTGAAGTTAAAACACTGTATGTGGTGTGCGTGGTAAGGTTTAACTGATTCGAAGTCAAAACAGAAAAGGAACACACACAAGTTTTCCTGGAAAGTTATATATACCACAATGTTCTGTAGTGTTTAGTCCACATGAACTGAAGTATCAATGGAAAGATTGAGTAGACTGGTAAAATTAGCTAAACTCACAGGCACTACATACACACTTGTATACATTTAAGGGCTTTTCAGTATTCTTAAATTGAGTGGTTGCTTTACATCCCCCTTTTGATGTCGTTTAGTAACCCAAGTATACATTAATTATTAGCTTACATACTATGTTCAAAGTAAAAATGAAAAAATGAATACAGCAGTAAGGTTTTACGTGGACTAAACACTACAGAACGTTGTGGTATCTGAAACCTTACAGGAAGCTTGCTTGTGTTCCTTTTCTGTTTTGACTTCGTGCAGTTAGACTTTACCTTAAACAGCAGAAGAATTCGTTTTTGTTCAAGTTTACATCTGTGTTAACTAGTGCTACAAGTTATTAGACACTAACTCCTACGTCCTTGACAATCTACCCCAAAACAAAACTTGTTAAAGATTCCCGCCAAGCTTTTCGGCCGTGTAAAGTCGTGATATCAAGTGCCAAGCTCTTTCATCAAGCTAATCCCACCGAGAAATGGTTCGAAGGTTAAATGAAATATATGAAAATTGCTTACTGCGCAATGTTCAATTATTTCATTTAACGTTTGAAATCAGTCTTAGTCGGTGGGATTAGCTTGGCGAAAGAGCTTGGCATTTGATATCACGACTTTACACGGCCGAAAAGCTTGGTGGGAATCTTTAATAACAAGTTTTGTTTTGGGGTAGATATCAGATATTTTTGGTCCAAATTGATGAAATCCATTTTTATTTCTTAGTAATTATGAGATGGAAAGTGGTGATGACTGTTGTCTTGATGCGACGTAGGCCAACGTGTCTCTCTCTATACCACAAAACCGGACATTAATGGATTTTTTTAACCTATGGGATGACCGGGATCAGATTGTGCTCCCTATTTAGGAGCACTCCTCTGATACCTTCACTGTAAGCCAATAGGGCGTCTCGTAGTGTACATGTGACCGTAATAAATCTATATAAGGGCACACTCGTTAGTGAACGGGTGTTCACCCTTAATCCATTCATCCTCACCCCCAACCACGCAGACAGATACTGGAATAGCAGCTAGCATTCTAACCAACATTGTGAGAAATAAATCCCAGGTTGATTGGAAATAGATTAATTAATTTATAAATGACACATATTATTTATTGTTCACTACTAATCTTAGCTCCGATTGGTTTAATCTTTTATAAATGAAGATGGTGACAGTTCGTGTCTGGTTTTATCTCGTTTTAAGTTTTAATCTTACAAAACTTGAAAACTTGAAAGTCTTTTTTTTTATTATTAAATTGTTTTCTTCTTCTGCTTTAGTTTTTTTCAAATTCTCCGTAGTACCTTTTTTTTTATTTTTTTTAAATTATTTTTATTTTTTATTTTTCGTTTTTAATTTCCTAACATTTTCTCCCCAGCTGCTGCAGGCAGTCAAGCAGCTTCGCATTTTCTCATTTCCAAAGTGCACGATGAGGTTTTAGCAAAACGGAGGAGGGAAGGGAATTTTTTTTTAAAGAACCGTAGAGACGTGCTGACTAAACGCCGCCACATTCCTTTTCATCGTAATTTCTTTTTTCTTTTCATTTTTCTTTCTTTTTTTTTTTTAGTTCGTTCCCCTTCGATTTTTTTTTCCGTTCCGTTTTTTCCTTCAAATTCGTTCTTTCTCTTCCTCCGTTTCCTCATTTTCATCTCGAATCTGGCAGGACGGCGATATAGAGAAAAGTTTTTTAACGGGAACAAGGAAAGGGAAGGGGGTGGGACCGAGTTGAGGGCGCACTAACGGGAGAGAGACCCTAGTGCAGACGCGAGGGGAGAAGGAGGGGGGGAGGAAGTCGCGAGACACAACTTTTCTTTACGCGTTAGCAGTCTCGTCGTCTTTCGGAAATAGCAAGCGAAAAAAAAATAAAAAAATAGCGAACCTGGGGCGAGAGGCAAGGGAAGGCGCGGAGGGAGGAGGGGTAAGGAGGTAGGCGGTGCCAACGCGTGCGTTTTCGCTTCAGTGCGCACGCGCCAGATAAGCGTTCGCCCACGCCTTCGACCAACCAGCGTTTGAGGAGCTGTACCGTTAAGGAAGAGGAGGTGGGGCGCGTCCGCGTGGGGGGGGGGGGGGGGTTGCTACGAAAGAAATTGTTCGACGCAACGCTAGTAAGAGAGAGAGAGGGAGAGAGAAAACCTAACCCAGCGCTCGTCCAAATATTGGAATAATTCATAAAAAGAAGTCGAGTGGAAAATCTTCTAGCGAGCGAACGCTACGGAAACGCAACGCGAAAGTTAAGGCAGGCGAGGCTGCTAAGAAACCAGGGTTAAAAAAAATAAGGGGGGGGGGGGTTGGAATCTTGGGGTGTGGGTGAAAAAGATGGGGGTTGTTCAGTTAAAAAAAACTGAAGTGGTGTTATGTGCGTAGTAACGAGAGCATCAAATGGACGTAGAACAGGATAGGGCAAGGGGGTTTGAATCTTGGGACACCTTGGAATAGTAAGTATCTTAACCGGTCACACCCCCACGTGAGTGAAAACGTGAGGGAAGGCCGATAATCAGTCCAATAGGGCAAAACAACAAACTCCTAGTCAAACACTTAAAACTTGAACGGTATTCATTCTTGTCTACGATTACGTACCTAGTAGTCATTCTCCAGACTGCTGACACGACATTTTTGTCAGATAGCAGCTTTCTGGAAATACCAATTCTCAACTTTTGGCTAAGGCGTTGTTAAAAACAAAGACAGGCAAAACATCCTGTGCTTAAATGACACTATTAAATCAGAAAACCGCGTATTATGGTAATGTGGGACACAATAACCGAATCAATCGCTGAATAAGAGTCCAGTGGTCAGTGGCGTAACTACTGTGCTTCTGGCGGTTGACAAGTCAACGGGCTCCGCGGCCTAAAGCCGCCCCCCCCCCCCCGGCCCCCCCCCCACTTGAAAAAAAAATCACAACGCTGGAATATGATAAAACAAAATTTTCGAAGAAGCCAACAATTTTTCTTGCGCTGCTTAACTTCAATCGATTGGTCTGGTGCTGGACCCACACCGTCATCTTATGGCCAAGGCTGAATGGTAACGTTTATATGTTTGCACGGTTCGTAGACAGTCTTGAATTCCTTGAAAATGCTTAAATTTGAACACCCAAAAGTCAAGGCTTGAAAAACCTTGAAAATGAGAATTTTCATTATCGGAGCCTTGAAATGCCCTTGAGTTTGAGGAGTGCACGATTTTTTAAGGAAATAATGCAGTCAATATTATAGTAGCAGCATTATGCTAATTAAGGTGTAAATTATACAAATAGTTAGGCAGCTAAATGTTGTTCTACTTTGAATGATGCTTCCCTCGGATTGAACTAGAAACAGAACGAGAGAGAGGTGCTGAGCAGTGCAAGCAATTGTGGCAGATGTGCAAGTGTTGTTCCACGTCTGGCTGTTGGTTGGTTGGTTCTCATTACTTGTCCATTGAAGGGAGGGCGGAATGGAATATTTACATTGTTTCCCTATGTTTTAGCTCCCTAACTGCAAATTTCAATTACGCAATTGCTTAAAAAGCGAACGTCGCACTAAATTTAGAAATAAACTACGTACAATAGTGCCTACTTCACCATTGAGTGAAATGGAATTTAAAAAGTAATTTTCTTAGCAGTTTACTGAGCAAAGTGCCTTGAAATTTGCTGTTGGTTCGCCTTGAAAAAGCATTGAAAATGGTTTCGTTTGTGGTGTACGAACCCTGTGTTTGAATTATTTGCAGGGGGGGGGGGGGAAGTACCCCACGATATGAGGTCGAAAGTAAAATTTGTTAAAAGTTGGAAGTAAGTCATCTACTGCCATTGAAAAGTTTTAAAAAAAAAACTGGCTCGTCTAATGTTTCGAAGGTGCTAAATCTGCAAAAAAAAAAGAAAAAATGAGTTATTTTGAAGGCTTCTGAGGGACTCACAGTATCCCCTTCCCTAGAATCCTCAGCTTTCGTTTTTTGCCCCTCACAAACAAAATGACTGGGTGCGCCACCAATTCTTTCTATAATTCCTATTTTTTTTTCTTTTGTGGGGCTCCATGAATGGTTGGTTAATGGGCCCCTGATGTACTAGTTACGATATTTCTAGATGATTAAAGTTCGGTTGCATTTTTTGAGAGTTCACCGTCAGAGCAATAACTAGGATTGCCGCAAAATAATCAAACTGTCATGTGAGGATACTTTGACTACTTAGATTATGGGAGATTACTGCCAGATTCCATGAGACGCTTCCATTGAATAGAGATGCTGTTGCCAATCTACAAATTGCTTCCCGTCGATCCAAACGTAGCGCGACAAGTTTGGAATTTTAAAGTGGTCGCCCATTTCTTTTTTACATCTCTCCTAGAGTTGGTCTGTACTTGTTTGCAGTAGGACTGGATTTGAGCCATTTCCTTTTGTGCTTCCGTTGCAAGCTATAGTGCATGTTGATGTCCACGCCATTTACGCATTGATCAGGCTTTGGTATCTGGTTATACCATGGAGGTGCTTTCAGGAATCAAGCCACCAATAGTGTCTTCCTAAGAAGCCGTCCGTATCATATTGCTTTGGGGTGTGATCTGAACTTCATCGCCCCGAGTGGAATCGCCTATTCGTTAAAAACCCTCTCCAGACAGAAGAAAATTTCGTACGAAGCGTTGAGTAGCTACGTGCCTACAAGGTCAAAATTGCTACAATCGTACGGTTGGTATTGCGGTTAAGGACCAATATTGAAGTCGTTTTTACACCATACTGCGTCGCCGTGTAGCCGCGAGCAGCCAGTTTGGTTAGGGCTTTAGGCATGATTTTAGTGTCCTATTGGTAAAGCCAAGAACGACACAAACGAGGGCCCGTAGGCTCGACAAAGTGTCCATGATAACAGTACCGCGTGTTCCATCTCTCATTCTAGGTTGCGACCCCACGCGGGGACATTCGGAACAACTGGTCATAACCATTTTCTAGTGATAACCCACGTTAAAAATACGGTGTCTAGGTTTTTGTCCCGTTGTTGATTACTGCTCGCAATTTTGCAGACCTTTTTATGCTGCGCGCTTCGAAAAACTTGAAAATTGCCAACGTAAACTAACCTAATGGTGTTCCTCTATTCGCCATCTACCGTACAATGAACGACTCAAACAGCTCAATACTCCTTCACTTGGTGAGAGGTTTGATAGGGGTGATCTCATCCTTACCTATCAGCTAACTGTCGGATTCCTTCTCTAACAACCCTTCCAGTTTTTTTACTCGTAATTTCAACAGTAACCGAGGCCACAGCTTTAAATTTCAGCGTCTTGTTCCGAGACTTAACTGTCGGCAATTCTTCTTCACTGAAAGGACTGTTTGTCCATGGAACTCCCTCCCGGAGCACAGTGTTTCGGCTTCATCTGTTAACAGCTTCAAGGCTCGACTTGACTTTTGAAAGCACTGATTTGCTTTGGGTTTCATGGGGTGGGGGGTACTTCATAAGCCTTGGCTTTGCACCGTCTTCTATATCTAATCTAATCTAATCTAATGTAATCTAATCCAATATAATATAATATAAATCTCTCCAAAACAAAACTTGTTAAAGATTCCCGTCAAGCTTCTCAGCCGTTTGAAGCCTGGATTCCTTCCTGAATGTCATTGGTATCGACGACCACTTACGGTCCGTCACTTACTTGTTGATTGTCATCGTCTTGAAGGTATTCGTTGCCGTTTCCATCTGCCGCGAGACTTGGCGCGTCAATTTGTGCCATAAGTCTGTCCTCCTGTCCGGGGGTTTTAAATTTTTGCAGGAGGTACAGATCTATGATAAAATCTAGATTTGTGGTTTGTTTAACACCTCTGTAATGTGTGGCGAAGTGGCAACCCGGACCACTGCACTGTAACTGAGTTGGTGCTAATGACCTTGCTGTTGACGCGCCATTAACCCTCTATTCCCCCCCCCCCACCCGATAGCAAACGGCAAGCTCTTTCGGCAAGTTAATCCTATCGCGTAATAATTTGAAGGTTAAATGAAAAATATGAAAATTGCATACTGCGGAATTTTCAAATATTTCAATTACCGTTTGAAGTCTTAACCGGAGGGATTAACTTGGCGAAAGAGCTTGGCGTTTGATATCACGACTTCAAACAGCCGAAAAGCTCGGTGGGAATCCTTAACAGATTTTGTTTTGGGGAGATGTCACATCTTTTGGCCCATATTTATAAAATCTATTCTTATTCTTACGATTACGAGATGAAAAGCCGAAAATACAATTATCGCCTCCCTCCCCCATTTTTTCTTTTGTGTTTAGTAGGTTTACGTGTGCTTCGTATTTGTTAAAGCACAACAGCACTTGAACAGACGCAATTTTCTGAATTCTACATTTGCTTATTCCGATTAAAAATCATAAATTTTTATCCGTGCACCTTTTAACAAGTAAAGTGAAACTTTAATCATATAACCCCCTTTTTTACGGCACACTTGATTTTTTTTGTCTTCGTGTTCATTGTTGTAAGCAAAATATGTTGTTCATTGTACTATAGAAAAGGGTGCATGGCTTCGGGTCACTGCCCTCAATGAAGTATCTGGATCTGTTTTTGTTGTTCATTGTTATTGAACAAACAAACAACAACAACAAGGGTTTCATCGTCGTGAGGCAGATAACCCAGTTTGGATTCGTGCTCCCTAAAAAAGAAAAAAAAAAGAGAAAAAAGTTCGTGCTCCTTAAAAGAGCAAAACCAAACCAATCAAATCCAAAATGCTGTAACTCAGATAATCCAGTTTGGGGTCGGCTCCCTTAAAAAACCAGGACCAACAACAAAATGCTGTAAATCCAGCTAAATGCTTGGATTTCTCCATCTAAATCGTTCCTCTCATCGTCGTGGGGCAGATAACTCAGTTTGGGTTCGTGCTCCCTAAAGCATAAACAAAAGAAACAAAATGCTGCAACTCTGCCCTTAAAATAGTTTTGAAATTGATTGGTAACTTTGAATTTACGCTTCTTCTAACCTCCACCCCAAGAAAATGCGCCTCCCATGGGTAAATTATATAGTTACTTGCAAAACTTCGGCTTTATGAACCGTATGGAAGAATTTATTTTATTTTATTTTATTTTACACAGAAACGTTAAAGCTCACGTTTGGGCTAAAGAGTTGATTTCCTATTTTCAAGTTTGTTCTGGACCTGGCTTAGATAAGCAGAGCAAACTCCATTTAATCTAGTTTAAAATACCATCTAGCAAAATATTCGAAAAAGGACTGGCGCCATGTATGGTCCAATTGACGAACTATACATAGACACGGTAAATGTCATAACAAGCGTTATTATCTACCGATATCTCAGCCCTCTTGTAACATTACAAGGATGCAAGAACACAACAATGAACGGGGGCTGAGAACTATTTCTCAGAACCCGGTATTGAGATCTTAGTTCTCAGCACTCAATTCAATAGATCTGTATGCTGACAACAATGAAAAAAGGCCGCCCGGTGTTCTCAGCACTTGATTATTTTATTAACAAGACCCGTGTCAAACGTCCCATTGTGTAAACTTAATTTGCTTTCTAAATTACCGAAATTTAGCTTTTAAGGCGTGAATTTGTTGTCATTTTAGGCCTAACTCATTCTGTGCCTCAACCTTCGAGAATGCTGTACGGAATGAGTTCAGGATGAAAGCATTACGACAAATCGTCGATGGAGGTCTGCGTGGAGGAAGGACGGAAAGGGGAGCCCTATAGAGGCAGTGGGCCCTAGAGGGGGGAGGGCGACCAACGTTTGCCCACGGAGGCACGCAACACGGTCACGTGATGTGTCTTTTCCTCCTCCTTCTACGAGCGAAGTAGCGTCTGTAAATAAGCGTCCGTAATGCGCCGAGTCAATTCTCCAGTCTTTACTCTGTCTTCCCGCTCTTCCCCCTCTGTCCGTCCTTTAGTCTGTCTGTCCGGCCGTCGATAGTTGCTTACGAACTTTTCCGCTAGAGTGCATTGCAATGACGTCGAGTCTCGAGGAGCTTGGAGAACCCTCGTGATCCAAGCAAGTCGATTTCTGTTTCCAATAGAGCTAATAAAGTGTTGGGGTACACGTCCCCCCCCTCCTCCACCCCAAACAACCTACCACCACCTAAATCACCACTACCCCCCTCCACCTCATAGTCCTCTCCCGGCTTTCCTGAGGGTAAGAAAAAAGAAGCATACCCGCAGATTTTAGCCTTTGCCATTTTATAGCATGAAGAACTCGAACAGATTCAACAGATTCTAACGTTTGACCCAGTACCTTCCTAAAGCACCGAACAGAGCGAACAAAACGCACCACTGTTGGAGACAGTTTGGCTCCAAACTTGACGTCGCGCGTGCGCAGTGATGTTACATCAGCCGTTCAGTACCTTCCTAAACTACACTACAGCTCAACAAGCTCAGCAGAGTATTCGATACGTCATAACTTCACCGCGACCAGACCTGGCTAATGGATTTGACCAGGATTGGCTAATAGATGTGACCAGGTGACAGCAATGCCAAATTGCGAACCATCTCAGGGACGTGGTTTGCTGCGGTGGAGGTTTGAGCATGCGCGACGTAACAGTTTTGACGAAACAGATTCATCGCTGACGATGTTGACGTCAATCATCAACGCGGACATTAACAGGGAATGAGCCAAACTGTCACCAACAATGGTGCGTTTGGTTCGCTCTGTTTGGTCGTTTAGGAAGGTACCGATAGTTTGTCGTAAGGTATATCAGATTACCGTGATTGCCGAATCGTTCACGCCAATTTTCAGTCTGTGTGGGAGTGAGTTTATTTTACAGCGAACGGCAGCACAACAGTGCAACATGTGTCCATATCCCACAAGAGCTAATGCCCACGCCTGGCCCGTGGGACACCCATACAAAAAAAAGAAACTTAGGACGGAGAGCCAAGTAGGCTCAATTAGTGATAAATTAAATAAACACAGATGCGAGCAAGTCAAGTGTGACGTAAAAAAAGGGTTATATGATTGAAATTTTACTTTACTTGTTAAATGTACACGAACAACAATTTTGAATTTTAAATTTAAATACTCAAATGTACGAATTAAATTATTCTTAAAGCACAACAGCACTTAAACAGATGCAATTTTCTGAATTGTACATCTGATTATTTAAATTCAAAATTCTAAATTTTTACCCGTGCACATTTTAACAAGTAAAGTAAAACTTCAGTCATATAACCCTGCGGCACACTTGACGTTTTTGTTTGTAATTTATAGATTTGGTCCGACCTAATATAGAGTACGCGGTTGACTTTTGGTGTCCATAACTGAAAAAAGACGCAATTACATTAGAACAAGCACAACGTCGTTTTTTTTAGAAACGGTTCTAAATTTATCTGAACGCACATATGCACAATGGCTTCAAATATTAAACGTGCCGCCCGTGTCGTGGCGGTACTAGCGGAAAAATTACTATGTTTAAGATCTTGGAGTTAAACTACAGCGGACCCTTTTTTAAATTCCACATTCTTTTTTTGAATTGTATATACTTCCCCGTTTTTTTACTCGAGGCTCCATGTATAAAT
The DNA here is from genome assembly GCA_023313725.1 of Lithobius niger. Taxonomy (NCBI): domain Eukaryota; kingdom Metazoa; phylum Arthropoda; class Chilopoda; order Lithobiomorpha; family Lithobiidae; genus Lithobius; species Lithobius niger. The sequence continues at coordinate 10,507 of JAHWFP010193315.1, forward strand.
TCGTTTGTTTGCCGTGCGATTAACTTTTAGAATTCAGTCCCTAATTATGTCACTAACGCCTCTCTACCAATGTATTTAAAAACCGTTTGAACAATTACATTTCCGCAGATATCAAATTCCAGTATAATTAATTGTTTCGGTGGATTCCGACCATTGTTTGCTTTTGGAAAAACAATATTTTCTATTATTTTTTTTATATAGCCTACTGTTGTTTGTCTTTCATGTTTAACATTTACTTGTCCCGATTTTTTAAGCTCTTGTTGTTAAACTTTTGTTATTGAAATTTGTCACTTTCCCTTTAGGGAAACTGACAACACAATGTTCTATTAAATATTAAATTAAATTAAATTAAAACTGCATCTGCAAACATATAAAACATATAGACATCCTTTTAAGCTTGAATTTCAGTACCGTAAACATGAATGGGCACGTCATACTTTTTCTCACGTTTGCTCTGCATTTTGAATAGTCTACCCGAATTGGTTGCAATGGCCCCGTCCATTAGTTTTTGTTTAAATAGCTTCGATGAACATAATAAACGTACGGCCCCCCCACCCCCCACTGAACTGTTTTTTTATTATTACAATTAAACTAATTAACTATTGTAATTATATAAGTAATTTGACAGTACTAACGAAATTTTACAATTAGTAACATGTTCAAAGATTGTATCTTATTTTGTACCATAGCGTAGCCTATACATTACGAACCATATTTCTTATACACATTTCTTCTCTAGCATTTGAAGATATGTTAAATAAATCTATACACATTTCTTAAACTTCTCATTGTTAATACTAGTTCGATGTAACGCAACAAATTTAACTAGAAGAATTCCGTCCTCCGAACGGGTGTAATAAACATGTGGTTTTTTTCTGTCATGCATATGTCCATGCTTCATCAAGTAATATTCTTTAATCACTACTTTGTGCATACTGGCTAACAAACGCTGATTTTGGTTCCACTTCGCTCACTCACTC
>JAHWFP010193316.1:7704-26778 GCA_023313725.1 Lithobius niger
GGGGGGGTACTTCAAATTTCGAACTGGGATAGCCCCAACTGTCTTATTATGGGAACGTATTCTTTCAAGTTTCTGTTTTCAGGTAAAATGTGATTGTGAACAGGTGGTTTGATGTGATAAAATAACAAGAGTTTCAAGATTAATCCTGGCTCTCAGCTGTTTTTCAGTAAAAAGAATTGTGGCATTATCCAGGTCAGGAGTGTGCCCTGTTTTTATCCTATCTGGAGAACTCCCTGTATTGATGCGGTGTTGAACAAGTGAATTTGTGGTGTGTATTTATTTACAGTTAGTGTCCGGTTTCTACTAAATGAATGCGGTAATGGATAACAAACTAAATGTACCATAAATAACAGCACGTATAAAGAACAAAGTGCAATAGTAATTATAAACACTGCCACAACGTTGTTGTCATTACACGCTATTTATAAAATTTGCTATTCTCGCATAAAGAACAGCTTCTAGCAGTGATCAGACGACGGTAGAATAAACAGATGCTCGAAGCAAGAATGCAAAACCTAACATGGCGTCCACTTCGGGGTTAGCGAATCGAAAACAAACCACTGATTGTTGGAATTCAGACGTTAGTCCGCCATCTTGTTACTATGGCAGTGAAAATTGTTTTCTTGTTGTCATATAACGACACCGTCTTTTTGCCCGCATCGTAAGTCATGTCGCAAGGCACGAGGAGAAGATCAGCGTTCGCGTTGTTGCCATGGTTACTATGTACTGATAATTTGAAAGCTGCATTCTCCGGTAAAGGCGAGAAGCAGCTATCAGATTTAGTATTAACCCTAAAAACTTATGAGCGAGAAATTTGACGTTGCGCAAACCCACCCTAAAAGCTAGTGAACAAGAAAATTTACACTGAGAGATATTTCGTAAACATGCCCTAATGCTGCCTTTACGGAACGTTTTCGCAACTTAATATCGCACATAGAAGCATGCATGTCACATTGCCGTGGCTCAAGCATCGTTGGCATGGTAACAACGCTGCATGAAGTGCAATCTACGACATCGCGTAGTTTATAAGTGTGTGCAATCGTATCAACGCACAACAATAAAATAAAGAATTCCTACTTAAAAACTTCCCGGTGGCTTTTGAACTCCTGTTATTGACTATTTCGTAATGACCCAGGACATCCCTTACCGGTGACATGTTGAGTTTCAGGTGAGTATTTAGCTACGAGACTGCGTTGCGAGATTGTGGCATAAATGCGCCTTACTGCAGCCACCAGATTGGCGCAATTTCTGATGCGACACGAAGTGGGATGATACGCCAAACACGTAAATAATCTATTGACGAACGCTGTGTATCTCTATAACGCATTGCATGTTCAAATGTTCTTCTAACCGTTCTATGTTAAACAGTGACTATAAGTTATAGGTTATTTTAAAATTTCAAAACAGCTCTAGATTTGGATTTAGAGTCGTGACGAAGCAGTAAACAGCCACTTACGACAAGGACAATGATTGTGACGCTTTATTAATTCGTTAAAGACTGTAAATAAAATACAAAATAGACGACATATGTCTTGTGAAGCCACGTTACATTGGACATAAAAACTTAATCATCTAGTCAAATAATCGGTCCATGATACCAGCTGCAAAATGAAACAGTACTGGACACTCTACAGGACCGGACGGGGCTAAGATGATTACAAAACGAAGCAGACAGTGGAGAAAGTACAAACAGAAGAACGACAAACGCAACAAGGTCTTACAGCAAGGTAAAAAAATCAATCATTTATATCCAGTCCATGATTGAGATCAGATGAAAAAAATAGTGCACAGTAACAAAACACAACACAGACCGGAAATGGCAAACAAAACGGAGCAGACAAGGGCAAAAATACAAATGAGAAAAACAAACAATATTCAAAACATTTAAAACTTGTTAAAGTTGTTTTACGCAATGTTTCGAGTGAAAGGAAATACCCCGTAATCAAGGAAATCATTTCAGTGCGACAGAAGTTTGCCGTCGTCAAAAGAAATATAGTCTCTCTCTAATGGTACATCTATGAATTTTTTAATTACAAATGTTACGTTTCTTATTTGTTTTAAGGGGGGAAAATAATACCCGAGAATTGTTCCTGATCTTCACCGTGTGTGTCTTGTATCAAGGCGGAAGAATAAGTGGCGTCTTGTTGGTGAACCGTCCTCAAACTAGATGTGAAACGAACTATAGAAAAGGAATAACAAACGCAACTTGTAGGCTATAAGTTAGCATGTGGACAGAACCATATGTTTGTTCTGAACCACAGACTGTGCGTATAGGAAGGCATGACGAGAAATGAAAGAATTTGCGTTTTATTGGCTGTTTATGTAGGTGGGAAATTTTCACTCTGGTGTCGGAATTTTGTGATAAGAAGCTATTTAATTGACGTATAGTATTTAAGGTGGTTATGTAGGGTTTTCAAGTGTTATGCTATAGGGGTTAGCACAGAAGTAAACATTAATGCAAATCCCCTAGCGAGAATTGCAGGCGAAGGGAAAAAGGAACCGATAGCTCCAACGTGCAGCAACACTTTTCTGCTAAGTTGGGGCTTTTCAAAGACTAACTGCAGCATAGCAAGCACAACGAGCACGTAACCGTGAATAAAAGTCTGTTATAGCCTACTTGACGTGTTGCTCTGCAGTTAGCCATTGAAAAGTCATTGAAAGTTTCGAAGGGGAGAGAAATTTTGGATGTGTACATCCTTTCAAAATGTTAAAGTGAGCTAGGTCAGTAAGGTGTAAGCGCGTAATTTTACTACAGTTGGACGTCTTTTTTGTTTCTTTTGGATGCGTGAAGCTTCAATCTTGACTGACACTGGGAAAATTTGTTGCAAAGTGTTAGTCGTATTGCGTTGTACTGGTCGTATTGGTTGCAACGTTGGATTTGTGAAAACTTGACCATTTAAAAATCATCTGTTGTATCGTTCGATATAAGAGGTTTGTTGCAGTATTTGTTGGCGTTTGGGAGCTTACACATAACGCCACGAAGGTTACGAGCTGAAACAGAATTGTGTTGGGGGATGGGAGTGGTAATCCAGTGGTAGTCTGACTGAATGACTGATCACCTAGCACTCTGACCAATTTTCTGAAAGAAACGTGGTTAGAGAATACTTTTGAGTATAGGGTAGGTTTTTTTTCCCGGTACTATTGAGCAAACGGATGCTCAAAGGGTAATTGATGTCTTTCCATACTCGCTGCTTGCCAGTTACACGTAAGACGCTTCACGGATTTAAATTCCAGCCTGCTGATCTGCTGTTTTACCTTTCGCTGTTGCGACATGGAGTTATGAACCAAAACAAGATGTTCAAACAATTCACTTCTTCTGTCATACTGGAAAACAAAGACAATGTAGTAGTATATTAATGACCAAACAAGTGACAGGAATGGAGCTAATTGGTGGCCATAAAATTTTGTGTAAAATACACACGTATGCAATTTTCCAAAGGTGGGGAAATTTTCCATTTCGTTTTTAAACCGAAACAAGGTGCTCAAACAATTCACGTCTTCTTTCATATTGGAAATCAAAGGCAATGTAGTTGTATATTAGAGACCAAACATGTTACTGGAATGGTGCTGCAAATTGGTAGCCTTAAAACTTGGTATAAAATACATCCACACGCAATTTTTCAAAAGAGGGGAAATTTATCCATTGCACTTCTAAACCGAAACACGGTGCTCGAACAATTCACTTCGTACTAGAAATCATAGACGATGTAATAGTATATTAGAGACCAACCATGGTATCGGAATAGCGCTGCAAATGGTAGCCTTAACATTGTAAAATACATTTGCATGCAATTTTCCAAAAGAAGAGCTAATCACTATAACACCAGAATGGTTATTTAGACGTTATTATTCAAAAAAATGATGCGGTTCAATTTGCTGCACATTTCTTACACTTTCTCTATTACGGATTTACATTTCATGCGGGAAGTAAATGTAAGTGTAGTAGGCCTAAATGCAATAAAGACATAAATTACAAGCAACAGGTTAATGTAGAATAGATTATTATTACGGCTTTTTGCATAGATTAGGTGAAAGCGTATATGGTGATATTCGATTTCAGAGGGCTATTGCGAGCTCTCTAATAGTCTGAAAACAACATGCTTAAGATATTCTGAAAGGTAATTATCTCTTCTTTGCATAAATTCTAACTCTTAGATGGGGACTATCCTATACCTGTTTAAAGGTGAAGTGGTAATGGAGTAGCAGCAAAAGCATATGTTCACTATGTACGCCGTTTTCTTCCATCTGAAGATTTGGCGAATATGGAAGACCATGTAATTTCAGATGATGATGACTTTGTGAATTGTAATTATTTTGAGGATTGTAATGATTTTTAGATACTGTATTAGCAACTATCAGAAAAAGACGTTAGTGTGAATAAAACATGTCCTTACCTCAATACAACAGATGCAGAAATCGTGATAACTTATTAACTTTTTAAGATAAACGCATGCGGTTTGAGGCACTCGTTAGCTTTATTTATCTGCTTCAATTCTTGTTCTGGCATATATTGACGTAAACCCGATCCTTACGCAGCTGTGTACAATTTAGAACCGTGATGAGAGATAAAAGTGGAGCAATTTTACTGCTCGTGTACAATTTAACCATTCACATCTCGTAAAACTATAGGTTTTTGGAAATTAATGTTGGAAATATTATGCTCTGCAACTCTAGTCCTATATACATTACTGCCGTAAAGTTAAAGGGAGACGTGATAATGAACGAAAACCTTCAACCAGAAGTCACTGTTGGCCATGTTTCCAAGACGGTGGCCAAAGCTCAACTCGGAATTTTTGAGCTAACTGTTGGTTAGTATGATGTATAGCGTTCATGTACCAATTTTCAACTTAATGGGACTTTGTTCATCCAAACGCCTAATTATAGGCTAATTTGACTTGACTATTCACAGATATTTCAAGACCACAAGCTTAATGTTGGTTTAAAGGCTTTACATAGAATAATACACTATTAAACAATAGAGGAAAGAATTAAATACAAGGGATTTGGTACTCGTCGCTATTTTTTGGCCGAGAGATGCTGACGAAAAATAATAAAGTGCAAGCAAGCTATTAGACTGAAATACAAACTGGGGAAAGGGTTGGGGAACTTTGGTTTAGTCAGGGTTAGGGAACGTAAGGGTTAATAAAAAGGCTTAGTTTAGGTTGGGAGAAAAGAGCCTAAGAAAAAATTGGGCCTATACCCCCTAACTAGGAGACTTAGCAGGGGTCGAAGGAAGACCAGTTAGTTGGCTGGCCAGAAGGCTTTCTGATTTTTCATGCTGGCTCCTTTGCTGAAACACCCTTTGGTAACCCCTGACAACCGCGAAGTAACAAGGGTATTATGGAAAATGGAAAGTTCTTGAAGGTTCTAGAGGCACGAAACGGAAATAAAATTACAAGGCATAGATAATGTCCACCTATATAAGATAAGACACACAAGACTAAGATTGGCCATTGGCCCCAGCAAATATGCAAGTACAAGATTTGCGACAGAAGCAATGCCTTATTACTCGAGTGAAATTGGATTTTGTTTGCCTGGTTTTCTGTTTGGGTATCGATAACATTCGCAATTTTGTTCTGACTTGGTTAAAATTTAATGACAGAAGAACTTTGGTGCGTGAAACTCACGAATTCTGAGACGAAATTCCTATCTCAAGTATTTTAGGGATGGGGGCCAAAGTTCTAGTTAGAGGACTGGGAAGAAATCCTAGCGGTAGAGCTGCAAATCACTTACCTGCGGAGCACTGGGAGAAAGTATACAGGTTTCTGCCTTACGAATATAAAAGAAAACAACTAGACTGGTAGTTTAGATGGCATTGTTCTAATAGAGCTACTATTCCTGCTGTCAGTTTCAGTCGAGGTCTTTCTCCATCCTGGCACAAAAGCACTCAATCTTCTTTCTCAGCCTATAAGGAAGTTCTGTTGTTCTTCATGTATATCTCTTTAATACGTCCTTACTCGAAGGTTTGGTCTCAATCTCCCACTTAAAGCCAAATCATTAAAGCCTAATATCTCTGCCGTTTTTAAGTATTTAAAAGCAAAACTTGGCACACAGCCGACGCTTTGCAGAGATTTTTTTTTTGAATGGGGGGGGGGGGGGGGGGAGAAGTTTAATGGCGCATCGACAACGAGGTCATTAGCGCCAACTTCAGTCACTGTTTAGTGGTCCGGGTTGCCACTGCGCCGTTAAGCAAACCCCAAATCTAGATCTTATCATACATCCATACCTCCTACAAAAATTTAAAAACCCGTTCAGGATGAAAGACTTATCGCTCAATTGAAGCGCTGCGTCTCGTGGAAGAGGCAAAAGGCGACGAACACCATCAAGATGGTGACTATCAACAAACAAGTGACAAACAGTTAGTGGCCGTTGACACCAACGACATTCAGGAGGGATAACACCCCTCAAAAAGAAGCAGTGAGTGAGGTTGGCGTGACCAATACGCAAACGGGCAAACACAACCTCTTCTCGGCGACTATGGTGACAAGCCAAGTGTCATTCCTGGACAGTGCCTTTAATAGCGCGCAACTTATTGCTATCTTGTTTGTCCCACAAGGACTGCCAAGCAGCGAGCAATCTCAGACGCAGAGCTGAGATTGGTCAACTGATATAACTAAATTTGTAAAAATCCATTATACTAAATCAGAAATCTGGATCTAGGCTGGAAATGGGAAACTAGTGTCGTTACTTACTTACAATGTTGAAAAAAAAACCATTTCAACAGTCTTGAGTGGTAATCAAAGACATTTAAAATACCTTTAAATGGTTAGCCTAATAAAAAACATTTAAATGCGGCAGTTGAGTTTCACATGACCTAAACACTGCAACATTATGATACTTGAAACCTTACAGAAAACCAACGAAACTAGTTTGGTTGTCCCTTTCCTGTTTTGAATTCGATTCCGTTAAACTTTAGATTACCTTAAACATCAAATGAATTCGTTTTATTTTATGATATGTATGTTACATAAGCTTTTGTCCCTCCTTTCTAAAAACGACATTCAGTTTTACGCCAAGAGTAAACTAACTTTTCTGACTTTGGTCTTGTGTTTTTTCCAGCATTGGCTCCACGATCGAATTTTCTGGCCTATTAAATGCAACTACACGTGGCAAATGACCACCAGGTACAACATAGACGTTTTCCCAATCACCAGTGGGCCCATCTTTGGGAAATTTCTTGTACACGCTGTCCCTTAGTCAAGATCTTCTGTAGCATACATTTAATATATTGGTGGATTTGAACTAAAAAAAATTTTTTTAGTGTCCAGTTACTCCCAATAGGACCAAGGTGCCACATGAACGATTACTTTAAATTGTAATAAGACAAAATTGTTTTGGTAAGACAATTTTAAGTGTTGTGCCATCTCGACTAGATTTCGAGACTGAATGAAAACATTCCGTTTGGTGTCTTCAGTAGCATGCAATTTTGGTTTTGGTTCTTCTAGCTGACTAGCGGAATAAACCGGGGTTGACGAAATTTCCGAGAGATTCTATTTTTGAATCCCTTACAAAATCTTTAGATTAGCAACTATCCTTCCCAAAATGAGCATTCCCCGGGCGGGCCGCCGCCCCATGTGCTGCTCGTGTTTGAAATGGTGGATTTGAGTTTGCACCATTGCAAAACACCTTAATGCTGTAAACGTGTACCAAGTTGCGTTCTGATATCTTTAGGCGTCTTTAATTTTCCCTAAAAAAAGTGGTTTTCCTTAGCCTCAGCAGTCTACACCATGTACCTTGGTAACGGTTTATTTTCGGTAATGGGTTCATTAGCAATAATTGCTTGTTTCCTTGCCCTGTATAACTGCCCAACGTTTCTATGCGTGTTAGTGACCCTATACATGGTTCCCTATAAAAAAAAAAAAAAAAAAACGTGTTTTACCTCAAACTTTATCAACGCAAATTGGCTTTGTAAATAAAAGCAATCCTCCTCACCTACTCAGTGCCTGGGGGTTATTTCACCTGCAAAATATTTAAAGAGGGTAACCGAAGTCCTTAGAAAATTTCTTCAAAACCCTTCCATTCGTTAAGTCAACTAAAAGGGAATCATTTTTTTCAAACGAAACTTTGTCAATGAAGAAGAAATCACAAGGTAAAGGGCAAACGAAGCAATCAGTCTGCATTAAAGACTGGCCTTGCGAGGATACATGATACACTAATCTGAGAAAGAAAGAAAAGACAACTGCCCCGACTGGGACTCGAACACAGGACTTCCCGTTTACTAACCGTGCACTCTAACCACTGCACTACCGGGGCGGGTACTGGCTACAGGCTCCAGCCGAGCTGGTTAGAGTGCCCGGCTAGTAAACAGTAGGTCCTGGGTTCGAGTCCCAGTCGGGACCGTTAATTTTTCTTTCTTTCTCAGATTAGTGTATCATATATCTTCACAAGGCCAGTCTTTAATGCAGACTGCTTGCTCCGTTTACCCTTTACCTTGTGATTTCTTCTTTATTTACTACTTACATTATTTCTAGTGTGGAGGCCAAGAAACAAAGTAGCTTTCCCTCCTTGTATGTATGTTTGTGACCAATAGGTCACCACTGAGAAAGTTTGAACAGCTACTTAGCTCGGCTGGAACCTGTAGCTATAAAGATTAACGATACTGATGTCACTAGATGGCGCCACGGAAAAAATAAATCGCCTGGCGCCATCTAGTGACACTATTATCGTTAATCTTTACAGCTTGTTTCCAGGTGTACGATGGCGTACCAAAGTTTTACTCAATAATTAAGGAGTCACGTGGCTTGTTTGTTACGTTTAAAAGTTTTGCTTTGTGCATTCCTTTGCTTCCTGCGGGAGAGAACACGGTAGGCCTAGATGCTGCAATGCTAATTTGATGGCAACCGCCCTTTAAGGTTGATATTCACCAACAGAAAAATCTTAGGCATCTACCATGGCTCCCTGTATTCTCCGTTGCATCTTAACATTTACAACTTGCTCTTAGGTGCCCGAGGACGTACCAGGTGTTCACACAATAATTTACATAGGTTTAGCTCATGTTATCTTCTTTGAAAACAGTTCTCGGTGCCTTCCTTCGCTTGGTACAAGCTTTAATGATATCATAGATGCTAGATGGCGCTGCAGAACATCTATTTGTTGTGATCCCCCACTGTTAATTGCAGCAGAATCTGTACACTTGTAGGCTAATGTGAAATAATTAGCTCTGATTAAGTTGTTGAGGTGGTTGACAGCAAAAAGGACAGTTCGGTAGCACAGAGGAGAAGAAGAAATGGTTCCTTACAAGAAAACGTGTTCCTATACTATACTTTGTTCCACATTATGTTTTCAGAAAACTGACTGTATGACGCCACGTTTACTTCCACTACGAGTGCAAAAAATCCGTAAACATCCCATTCGTAAACTCTAACAGTAACTTTGTTGAGTCTCCAAGTGTGATATCCACATGTTTTTGCACTCTTAGTGCAAGGAAACGAGTCGTCATCCAGTCAGTTTTCTGAAAACATAATGTGGAACAAACTTAGTAAATACATCCGTAAGTAAAGTTACACAAGAACAACGATTTAAAAAGTAAAAATTAATTTTATTATTCGCGCTCGTAAGTACTTACATCTTCAGGGCTTGCTAACCTTTAAAACAAAACGCGCGGGACATACAATAAACAAATTACATGCATAATCGAGAATAAAAAGGCATAAAATAATGTTTTTTTTTAAATACGTAAAATCGGACGAAAACTGCCGTGGCAGTAAAAAAAAAAACACTTTATTAATACAACGTATTGCATTAATTGTACCTTATTAAATTACAGCGAATGACAAAATTTTACCGATTTACCAGGGACGTAAAGGTTTGGGTTAGGGGGACCAGCAACTACAAGCTCTCGCGTTCCTTCCAGCCCTTTCTAGGTCAGTGCCGTGATGTATCCCAACATGCCAAGCGGAAAAGAACATCTGCGCATGCGCAAGGACGGTTGCTTGCGCCCGCCATATTGAAATCCTCGCTTCGTTTTACGCAAGCAAGTAACGCACAACGTTCAGTCGATTTATTCACTATCAACAGCATGCCACCTGATTCGAATACTGTAATACATTAAAAAAAGCTGTAATAAAACGCAGGGTGCCTGTTCTGAACCTCGTAATCGTCTGTATAAATTTAAACTTGATTGCAACTTCGCGATACGTCCACTGTATTAGGCGCGTTTCTCATTTCAGTAGTTGGGAAGGTAGGGGAAGCCCCAGGGACAGTGATGGGCAGAATCATCTTCGTAATGATTTAACTCACTTCAAATCATTCGATTTTCTACCATCTTTGAATTTCAATCATCAAGCTCCGAATGCAGTCACGATTTAATTCAATTCACAAATCGCTTACATTCTCGAGCGTGAGGAGTTAAATCATTCGAATCGTCGAAGGGTTAAATCGCCTTTGTATCACAAATCAGTTCGAGTCCAAGCCAGCTACGATTTAAATCGAATCGCGAGTTGAGTGGCCATGCCTTGCTGACTGATTCCTAGTGTAGTTACCTCCACTTCATTTCAGCAATTCGATTCAATTCAAATCATTACTCTAAAATTTCGCTGAATTAAATTGAATCAAATCATGGATTAGCTGAATCTCAGCTAACTTCCGTGAATTGAATTATTTTCGCAAGTTCTTCTCAAATCATTCTCAAATCGCGATTCCACTCGTCTGTTTTTGAATTGGTTCATGATCGATTCGCGATTTAATCAAATCACGATTCTCAAAAGTTGTGCAAACAAATGATTTGAATAGCTTCGAGTATCCATTCATGTAACTTTTGCAACATTATTTTTTTCAAATCGCTCGCAGATCGCGAATGGGCTAAGTCCTATTTGATTTGATTCACGATTCGAGTCACGATTCAGTCGAATCACAATTCTGTTTGGTTACTCAAACGAATCACGATTTGATTTGAAATTTGTCGAATAGTTGTAACGATTCAATTTGATTCATGCGCAGTCCTCACCATATTTATAGATTATGAATATACAAAAATTCTTTGCAAGTAATGCTTTAAAGATAGCCACCCTTTTCACATGACGGAAACTCCTCTTCTTCTACTTCCGTTCTACCGCTTTAAGAATGAATGTTTTCGGCCTTATGCATTGCTACCTTGCAAACAGAAATTGTTACAAGGCATCGACAACAATACCCTTCACGTCACTTTCTTCTATTTCAACTCCTCATCTAGCTCCGTTTTACCGTTTTATTATAGGCCAACAGATAAGAATAAATAGGAAACAAAAACGAGCTCGTTTGATGTTTAAGGTAAGGCTTAACTGATCCAAAGTCAAAACAGCAAAGTAACACAAATAAACTTTCCTGTAGGCCTGTAAGGTTTCTCATACCGCAGTGTTCCTGTACTGCTGTAAGTTTTTACAGTTTTTACTTTAAAACACGATAGGTCTACTTGGCTAAACGATATTGCTGAAAAATCGTAAAAACCATACTTTCCATGTGCTTAGTACAGACCTACTGATTAAGGAATTCAGGGTTTGTGTGACTCCTTTAAAACCTGGAAATGTCGTTGGAAATAAAAATGAAACACCAGTCTCGAATATAAAATCTTGAAAAGTGGTTTCTCTGTTCCATGAAAATATTCATTACCTAATTTTAGCATTCTCCTTTGATCTGTGCGTGCAATGTAGAGATTAAAGCTCTATGGTCGTCCGGTCCTGATACCTACCGTGCATGCGTGGCCTCTTCTATATAAACGCAGACAAAGGCCTATTCTTCATCTTTCTTCTCTAGCCTTCCACCTGAATGGTCGTGTTCTCTTGTGCAAGTCACCTCCACTGATTTCCCCGACTACGGATGCCTCGAGCAAAAGGTGCAACTTGGGATCCCCTGCTCCATGTGTGTTCCTCATTGTCTCCGCTACTTATCATTTCAGATGACCCATCTCTTCCAGAAAAATTCTGCGGTATCGGATTCCTCTTCTCGGTCTCCCCAGGCAGTTGCCAGTTCTCCGGCCAGGCTTGCTTTCGGCCCATTTTCCTCCGAGCTACTGGTTGCCTCCACTGTCACCATGTACAGTCCTTCCACCTCGCCAGTCCAATGCGCACAGGCGGAACCCACTCGAGATCTTCGGTATCTTTAAGAGGAACTTTTCAGGGCTAAGTAATGATATTCCCACCTGAAACTCAAGTAAAGGCTCGGCGCGCTAAACGAAAGCCCATGGATGACCCCATTGATCTATCGCCTTGTTCATTCCAGCGTTCGACGTCTTCAGCGTCACTGATTGTCAAACTCTTTCAAGGGAACGAGTGCATGCACTCACGGACTCCGTCCTCCGATCTTTCAAACGCAAGCGGCCAGCTTCCCCTGCCTCTGCTCCTCCACTACACTTTACAAATGACTGGGTACAGTCCACTGCAAAGAAAAAATTCGCCTCTCAGCCCCCGGGGCTGCGGATTCCTCCGGTACACCCAACCTGTCTCACCGATCGCAGTCTCCCCGACAGCATTCCTCGTCAGCTTACGTGGATGCTTCTGACTCGGAGTCAGGCAACCGTCCTCAACACATCGAACGCTTGGATTCCTCTTCCCGGTACGCTCCACCTGATCACCCGGTGGACCCCGATCCCTCAGAGATTCAGTTCCCCGATTTGATTAAGGCAGTTGAAACAATCATTCCGGATTGTTTCCTTTATAAGCCATCACCACAAGACACCGTGCCTTGCAAGAATCGTGGTCTTTCGACTTGCCTCGGTTTTGGTCTCCGCGGCCAGCTTCCTCGCCAAAACCCAGTTTTTGGACAATTAACGACTTGGCTTCGGACCGACGACCTCATCTTAGGAAACACTCCTATGTAAGAATTAGATAAGGAACCTCCCCCTCCTCGAGCTGGGCAGGAATCCTTCTTCTTTCGACCATCTGGTGATGGCGCCGCAAACCCGTGGAATTTCGATACCAATTCAATCGGAGTTCTCACTTCAGATGCCTGCATGGATTTCAGTACCTCCCCAGTCTATCATCAGTTCCCACATTGGTTCTACGAGACAGCGATCGGCTTCTCCGTCTCGGCCTCCGTGCGGCATCCCAAGCCGATGTCCTCAATACAGCTGCTAAAGGCTGGTGCATGGACCCATCTCTGGAAGAAACCAAACAACTGGCTTCACTGGTCAGCCAAGTCTTCCCCAAAGCTTGCTTCACCACCTTTCATTCAATAAACTGGTTCACACGGGCGCTCTTCAACTCCACTTTCTTGCTGCGAGACATCATCCTCAACACGGCCCCGAACCTTCATGACTCCACTGGACATATCCTCAGGAATCATCCGATCCACGAGGCAGATACCCTCTTTAATGGTCTCATTCCGAAGCTTGCGCCTCACCTAGACATCACACGCAAGCCGAAACCCTACAAATCCAAGGGACAGAGATGCCAACGATCAGCAGGCCCTTCGATTCCGCCGGAGTCCAAGGACGATTGGTTCACGGTCTCTCGTTCAGACACCCGACCACCTCACTTGTCGCCTTGTCGTCCTCAGTCACCCTTTCAGTACAAGGGTCAGGGATGCGGCCGCAGCCACCCCTACAGCCGTAGCACAACACCCAATCCCCGAGGTTGTCACTCTCCCAGATCCCAACAATGATCCCGGACTTCTCGTTGACAATTACCGATTGCCAATGCCGGTATGCAGCACCTCCGTTTCTTTCAATTGGCTTGTCACGAGATCACCTCGGACCCATTGGTTCTTTCTATCATTAACCCCACGGCTTCCTGTCATCCTTCCTCCGAACGGCTCCATTGCGGAGTCCTCCCTGGACAGAAGTGGTACAACCAGATCCCCTTCTCATGGGAGAAGTTTCTTCTCGCCAAACATGCCATACAAGTCGCACCTGAGCCGGATTGACTAGGCTTTTATAACCGAATTTTTCTTTGCCCCGAAGAATCGTAGTGGGCTCGTCTTTAATTGAGAGGTGTGCGCCGCCATGCCATCCGTGATCACCTCGAAACGAATCTGTCATTCATAGGCATGTCACAACTAGAAACTTGAACCTAAAGAATTACTTTTATCAAATATGCAACTGTTGCACGCTGATCCTGGCATTAAAACATAGATATTGGAATCCACAACAAAATGTAAGCTACTGAGTTCGTTTTGTTTGGTAAAAAAAAAAAAAGCCATCGCCTGCATTTGAAAAATCACGAATAAAACATAAAAAAAAAACACACCGGCCCGCTCGCTTCAATTTTTTTCAGCACCAATCCCGAGAACCACTTAATTAATTTTTAGTGCCCTAACGTCATTTTCAAATGTTCGAACGAATAATAGAGCCCCAAGACGCGAATGGGTAATGAGAAGACATTTTGCTACTACGACGTTTGCTACTATGACGGTTTTGCTAATCTTGATTTGCTCTTATGACGTTTGCTAATATGGCGTTTTGCTACTGCGTCGTTTGCCAGATTTCATTGTTGTAATAGTGGTGTCTAAGTTTTGCTGTTATGTCGTTTGCTGCTACGTCGTTTTGCTATTGTGTCGTTTTGCTATTGTGACGTTTTGCTGTTGTGACGTTTTGCTATTGTGTCGTTTTGCTGTTGTGACGTTTTGCTATTGTGACGTTTTGCTATTATGTCGTTTTGCTCTTGTGTCGTTTTGCTATTATATCGTTTTGCTCTTGTGTCGTTTTGCTATTATGTCGTTTTGCTGTTGTGACGTTTTGCTATTATGTCGTTTTGCTGTTACGACGTTACCCAGTACGTTCAAGCTTTGCTCTTTTGACGTTTTGCTATTATGACCGTTTGCTACTACGACGGGAAAATGTTTTGCTACTACGTCGTTTGCTACTATGACATTTTGCTACTATGACCTCACCCCAACCGCACCGTAGCCGGGAAACCCGCCCCTCTTTGATGACGTAATACTTGAACGGGCCCTTTCTCGTTATTTCAAGCTTTCCCCCACCCCATATTTTTTTTTCCCGCAGAGCCACAAGGATTACGTACGATTACTTTTCTGACACGCACAGGGACCCATTGGCACCCCGGTGCATGGAAACAAAAGCCTCGGGAAAAAAAGCCTGGAAAGAAAAGCTCATGGAAAAAAATGCCTCGGAAAAAAGTCCCGAAAAAAAAACCGGTAAAAAAAGATGATAGAAAAAAAAATCACAAGACAAAATCTTTTGTAAAATCTCCAAAAAATACTGTCTAAACTTAGTTACGTGTGTATTCATAATTCATTAGCTGATTGCTGCTCGACCAAGGTTACCTTTGAAATCATTTAAAACAAGCTAGTCACAAGTTTGTTCCAAATTCTTTTACCTGGAAGGTGGTGGGGAGAAAAAAGAAAAGGTCGTCCTCCGTAGAAAAAACTCGTGTAATCACGAAGTTTCCACCAAAATTGACATAGAAAGGGGTGGGGTGGCGTCGGGAATCGTAAATGTTCTACAAATTGCGTAACTGGGGATGGAGGGAGTGGAGTATTAAATTTGATCGACTATGGATAATTAAAAGAAATTCGGGAAAACATAAGTTTACTCAAAATTCCTTTAACTTTTTTTTTTAGTTATTCTATATTTCCCAGACGTGCCGGCAGTATTTCCAGCTAAGACCATTGTCCATTGTACGCACACAATATTTGAAGGTAGTATTTTTGTAAAATTTATCTTCAGATTGTTTTCGCGTTTTTCCCTAAACCGGCCCTTTTTTCTGCGACTTATTTTTCCTAGGTTTTTTTCCCGTCGGCTTTTTATCCATCAGCTTTTTTTTTCCGGGGCCTTTTTTTCCATCGACTTTTTTTCCCTAGGCTTTTTTTCCGTCGGCTTTTTATCCATCAGCTTTTTTTTCCGGGGCCTTTTTTTCCATCGACTTTTTTTTTCGTCAGCTTTTTTTCCGAGGCTTTTATTTCCCTGGACTCGGCACCCCATTTAGGCACTGGACAAATAGACACTGGGACAAATATGTAACCGGACAAATAGGCACTCACACATATAGGCGCGGGACAAATAGGCACCAAGTTAAAAAAAAAAATCGGATTGGGTTGCCCTCAAATTGGGGGGTGGGGAAGAAAAAAGTTTGCCGTAAGGCCCATAAAACGTTCGTAGCGTTCAAAACTAATACAAATTTGTTAGAATCTATTACAATAGCATCTCTGATGTTGTTAATTAAAATAAAAGAAACTTGGTGCCTATTTGTTCGGGTGCCTGTTTGTTCGACTGCCTATTTGACCGCTGCCTAAATTGGGGTGCCTGTGCGTCCTACATCCTGAAAAAATACCCCATGAAAAAAATATTCTTGGATCAAATACAACTCAGTTGATTTTAAGACAACTAAAATTGTATTTTGTCAAAGCAGTGTTAAAGAGTTATATCCAGCACGAATGGCACCTTGAGTGAAACCGGGAGGAAAGACGTGCAATTTCTACTACAGTTGGCGTTTGCTTGAAAAAAGCATACCTCTTTCCTTGCTTCCAGGTAGTTTAAGGGCCCCCGCGCACTAGGCGACCAGGTCGATGCGGCCAATAGCAATTTTTACGGTATATGTAGCATTGCTGCACACTTAGCCGCCGCGGCCAATTAGTCGCAGCGACCACTGGGATCCCGGGCGGCGTGCAGGCGATCATAGGACGACAATGCTTCCTCCGAGTTCATTTTTCACCGCATGATCGATAATAATCAAGGAAAAACGGACGTGGCCGCGACGCACGTTGCCGTGTTTTTTGGTCGCGATGACCACTGGCCGCCTAATGCCCTTTATGCTACAGTATTGGGCCCTTAATGCTGCTGCTTGAAGATTAACACAAACTTGGATAACGCGCACTAGAAGAGATAATTTTAAACGTATTTCGTACCCACAACCCTCAAAGCCTAATTTTCCAGGTACGTTTTCCACAAAGTAAACGTCACTCGTTCGACAATTAGCAACATGAGGTCGCGACTCAGATAGAAAGGTGAGACCGTGCATGGAAACAAAGCTTGGAACAAAAAACACTAACGGAAAAACACAACTACGGAAAAGATAACAGCGGGAAAAAAAACTAATTATTATGTCGCTGTTTTTGTTGTTGTTTTTGTTATAGGTTAGGTGAGTTTAGGTCCGTTGCCTTGGCTCGAATTTCACCAGACAGGCAAAGGAAGTTTCACCAGGAAACATTTTTTTTTTGCGGCTATGTTCCGTTGGGCTAATCGTAACTAATAACATAAGTTTTCTTCCGGCCTTTATCATTTGACCTTGCGTGTGGAAGAGACTGGGTGCTAAAATATATATCGGATACTTTAATTCAGATTTTGTAAATTTGTTATACAAACAGGATTTGCGGTATTTCTTAAGTATTTTTTTCCGGGGTCGTTTTTCCGGGGATAGTTAGTTATTCCAGGGGTATTTTTTCTGGGGTATTTTTTCTTAGATCCCGGACAAGTATACCTTTTGCTGAAAAACGTGTTGGGATAAATTCCTCAACCACAAGGGGTAGGACAAAATCCCCTCTCCTCTAACACCCCCTCCCCACCAAAAAAAGGGGAAAAAAGCAATTTTATTTGCTTCGCTTTAAATGGCTTTAAATGGACGAAAAAAGTCCGAAAAAATATCCGAGGAAAAAGAAATCTGAGAGGAAAAATATCGCGGAAATACGAGCAAAAAGGTACAGGGCTGAAAAAATTGCTCTGAAATTTGTTCCTTGATGAAACTTACCCATGTTGGTGAAATTCGAGCCAAGGGAACTGACCTACCTAACCATACATAGCATACCATAACGATAGCGTATCCATACCATAACAACGGCCGCAGTGATAAAACAACAAAATAAATTTAATCCCCCGATGCTCCCCAGTAGCTTTTTCGTTGGACGTTTTCATCGAGACCTTTCTTCCCCACGACCTTTCAATCTCTGTAGCAAACTAAAGCTTGTGTAGACGATTCGGCTGAATTTTGAACCTTACTAGACGAAATTTCCCATTTTATGATCCGAAACCGGGATCAAAAAACAGAAAAGAACAAATCTGAGATTTTAACATGCGGGCGAATCAACTTACGTTTTATCTTTCTAAATTTTTTTGCATGACCCCCACCCTTCCCCCAAAGAATAAAACGGCACAAGCAGGGACAAATGGTACTTAATTTATCGAATCGAGCTCATTTGCCACTGCTAGCCTAACCGAACTAAATAGACTGCAAAAAATTTAAAAATGAAGTAATCAAAATTATTTTTAGAAGCCAAACACTTCACTCTGCTAAACAGATATACATTCGTATAAGAGAAAACTTCATACAAATCAATGCTAAAATTTTTTTAAAGCTTGGCTTACTGTATTTAATTCAAATCGCGAATCAACTTACAGTCTTAAGAGTTGCCTAATTCGAATCGAATTGACTCGTGATTCGTGGCTTCTGTTTTAAATTAAAGTCGAATTGAATCGTGAATCGTTGGCTACTCTACTTAATTCAAATCAAATCGGTGTAGAGCCAAATCGCGATTTGAATGTGAATTGCCAACTCAAATCCAAACGAAAGTGTTGACTAATTCGAATCGAATCAATGTAAATTTTGCCTAATTCGAATCGAATTGAATCGCGAATCATTGGCTACTGTACTTAATTCAAATCAAATCGGTGTAGAGCCAAATCGCGATATGAATGTGAATCGCCAACTCAAATCCAAACAAAAGTGTTGCCTAATTCGAATCGAATCAGTGTAAATTTTGCCTAATTCGAATCGAATTGAATCGCGAATCATTGGCTACTGTACTTAATTCAAATCAAATCGGTGTAGAGCCAAATCGCGATTTGAATGTAAATCGCCAACTCAAATCCAAACGAAAGTGTTGACTAATTCGAATCGAATCAAATCGTGAATCGCTGGCGTCTTATAAATCGCGATTCTCACTTTTCTGCAAAACTGCAACTTAAAATCGTGATTTGCCGTACACAACTGAATACTTCATGAGAGTTAAATCAATCAATTCAATTCAGTTGGAATTCATGCCGATTCAATCTTGAATCACCACAACAGTTGCGTTTCCTTACTTCCAAATCGCGATTTGGTAATGATTTTGTAGAATTTTTGGCGATTGAATCAAATCACGATTCGATTTGTGCCCATCACTGCCCAGGGAGAACAAAGGTGGAGGACGATAACTACGATGGATGACGTC